>JARGCV010000766.1:0-50000 GCA_034064705.1 Bothrops alternatus | reverse complement strand
TATCGACGCAATTTATCCAGGTTAGCACCAGTTTCGAGAAAATCTGCTTTTCCTCCTATATAAGATCACTGGGTGATCCAGTGTCCGACAAGGAGCACCACAAGGGAAGATAACAGAATAACAGCGTTGAAAGGAACCTTGGAGATCTTCTAGTCCAGTGGTGGCGAACCTTTTAGAGACCGAGTGCCCCAAAACCGCCCCCTGCCCCTGCTCTGCCTCCAGTCCTGCCTGCTCTGCCCTGCCCACCCCCTGCCCCGCCTGCCCGCAGGACCACGCAAGGCCTCCATGGCCCGCTGCAGCAGATTGCCCAGGTGGCCCTGCAGCGCCATGGCACCACGCCCTCCGCCACACCCCGCAGCAGCATCTGCACACTATGAGGCACAAGGACAGAGTCTTGTCCCTGCTGTCTGGCTATGTCCTTGGCTGTGCTACTCCATGCAGGCCGCGCCCGGGAGTGACTCTCCTCCAGGGGGGCTGCTAGTGAGGAGGGGGCTGTGGGGGGAGGCAGGGCTGGGTTGACGGCGCGCGTGCCCACAGAGAGGGCTCCGAGTGCCGCCTCTGGCACGCGTGCCATAGGTTCACCACCACTGTTCTAGTCCAATCCCCTGCTCAAGCAGGAGACCCTATGCCATTTTGGACAAAGGGCTGAATACTTCCACCATTGAAAGAGGGAGTCTTGGCAGATGCCAGGCCAAGGGTGTTCCGGGTACTGGTGTTGGAGGTAGACTTCTCCTAACGGTGGAGTCTCTACTGGTGACGGCACTGCTATCGGAGGGCCAGGGACCCTCCCTCTCCCAGGCAGATGCCTGCAGGTCTTTCCCATTTCCTGACCTCATGTACCCCCCCCAACCTTTGCAGATACCCGCCAGAGTTTTTGCTTCACCCGCTTCGACAACGGCAAGTGCTCGGTGCCCAAAGCCTTCAACACCACCAAGGCCCGGTGCTGTTGCAGCAAGATGCCAGGCGAGGGATGGGGAGACCCCTGTGAGCTTTGCCCCCAGGAAGGCAACGGTAGGAGACAGACATTGGGGAGGGCAGGAGGAGGGGGAGGCCCGGGAAACCACCATCATACCCCTCCCATCTTACTGATGGCTTCTCCCTGATGATCAGAGCTCCTACAGGAGGGGTAGGCAACCTTGGCTCTTTTATGACTCATGGACTTCAATTCCCAGAAGTCCACGAGTCATAAAAGAGCCAAGGTTGCTTACCCCTGTCCTAGGGAGACCCCTGTCTCTCTTAGCCCTCCCCCCATAAGCAAGGAAGGGATATCCCCTTGCACCCAAGGAAATTTGAGGGGGGGTCTTCCTCCACAAATGGGAGCAGTCTCAACCACTGCTTCGATTTCTTCAACTTTGGACATGTGGGTCTGGCAGAGTGTGTGTGTGTGTGTGTGTTAGAGATTTTTAAAAAAGCTTAAATGGGTGTATTGTTCTTTTTTCTTTATTTTTTGTTCTTTTTATATTGGTTCCATGACTTCTAAGCTGCCCAGCATGCTGTCCATGAGAGGGACGTTATAAGGAGTCCTCGACTTACAACAATTGAGCCCCAAAATTTCCGCTGCTAAGCGGGACTGTGGTTAAGTGGTTTTTGCCCGATTTCACGACTTTTCTTGCCCCGGTTGATAAGGGAATCATGGCGACTGTTAAGGTAGCCACACGGTCCTGAGACGAATCCGGCGTCCGCATTGGCTTTGCTGATAAGAAGGTCGCCAAAGGGGATCACGTCACCCTGGGACGCCGCGACTGTCATAATACGAGCTAGTTGTTGCCAACGGTCTGAATTTTGATCGACTGACCCTGGGAATGCTGCAACGGTCGTAAGGGTGAAAACGGTTGTAAGTCAGTTTTTTCAGTGCTGTGGTAACTTTGAACAGTCACCAAGCAAATAGTGCCTGCGTTGTTCTTTTTTTTTTTTTTTTGTTCCAGAATCCTATCTGGATGTTTTTATAAGTCGCTTTGAAAAATAAACACAGCTAATCCTTGATTTGTATACCGTTCATTTACCAAGAGTTTGAATTTACAACTGCACTGAAAAACGTGACTCGCAAACGCTTTTCACACTAAACCAGGGGTAGGCAACCTTGGCTCTTGGCTCAGGAATTCTGGGAGTTGAAGTCCACGAGTCATAAAAGAGCCAAGGTTGCCTGCCCCAGGGTGAGGTGATCAAAATGCTATCAAAACTGGCACGTATGTATAGCGGTTGCAGCATCCTGGGGTCATGGGCGACTGCCATTTCTGACCTCCCCCCCAGCCAGCTTCTGACAAGCAAAGTCGGTGGGGGAAGCTGTATTCGCTCAACGACCGTGCGATTCATAACAACCGTAGCAACAACAACAAAAAAAAGAATTGCAAAATTGGGCCCAACCCACTTAGCATTCACCTCCCTTAGCAACAAATTCTGATCCGATTGTGGTCGTACGTTGGAGACCATCATTGCCACCACCACCCCTACAATAAATGCTTCTTAGCGGAGTGACAACAGGACCTGTCTCTCCCGTCCACAGTTGCCTTCCAAGAGCTGTGTCCGTACGGCCACGGCGCCATTCCGGGACTCGGAGACTCGCGAGAAGGTGAGTACCCAAAGCCAAGAGTGAGGATTGCCTTGCTCTCTGCAGCCCCTGGGAGCTTTCACCAGGGTTAAGCAGCCTGGCCTTCATCCAGACATTCAGGTAGACTGCTCTGAACAATGGATGCATTACCTCCATTTGGGGCAAGGGGGAGAGAAAGAAGCGGACCAAGAGGCAGCCATTTCTCGACAGCTTGACACAGCCAACTCAACAGCTAACTCTTCACAGGACAACTAATTATTAATTAATTAAAATTATTTTTTTTTAAAAAAAATGGTTTAAAATTAAATTATTATTTTTTTTTGTCCCTTCCTTCTTTGGCATCCTTCCTTTAACGATGCTATTCCACTCTTTCTTCAATATTAGCGCGACGCTTGTCCTGCGACAAGTTTGCTGCAACGATTTGTCATGGACCCTTCCTGGCCACAGAGAGGCCCAATGATCAAAAAGCATCTCGTAATGCTAAGCCCTTGGCTCCATAGCAAGCAACGGGTTCGCTTAACGACTGTGGTGCTTGTTCAATGACTGTGGTGTTTGTTTAACAACCAACACATTTGCTTAGTGACCACCGCAAAAGGGAATGTGAATGTACAACCGTCACAACATACCACCATAATGAGCAGTCTCTATTACCGTTGTATACACACACACACACACACACAGAGAGAGAGAGAGAGATGCATGTGTGTGTACACACACACACACAAACACACACGCTCGCACAAACACAAACCAAAGCAGAAAGAACCTGGGGGGGAACACTTTTTTTCCGCATCGCAGATTATGTCAAACGGTAGAAAACCATTTCGCGAGTCACAAGAAGCGATCTCAGCTCTCCCTCTTAACGCTGGGGCAGCACGCACAAAACCTTTCCCTTGATAAGATACTCAATCAAGAAAAGGTTTTGGAGGCTGCCTTCTGAGAGGGCAGAAACTGCTTTGCAAAATCCTGGTGATGGATTAGAAAAATAAGCTGAAAAGACCGCTGCGGTCAGCATCGGTTCTGCAAGATCAGCTCGCGTTAAACTCGGCGGTCTTCTGCTCACACCGCAAAGCTCTCCACACACACGAGTTTTATTGCTCAGCCAGTTTGTCCCTGACACCAAAACACGGCCTACAATTAAATTCAATGCATAAGAAGGGGGGAAAAAACCCCAAACGAAGGGGGAAAAAATAGCATTGACTTCCATCTCCTTTTGGTGCAGTAGAACAGCGGTCTCCCACCTATCTGGCTTTGGAGACCAGCACGGCGGGATGGTGGCAGGTGAGCACCCGCCATTTGCACAAATGGAGCTGTGCAAACCTGCTCGCCCACCTGCTGTATGTGCAAGTGCAACTGCATGTGCGCGCCCACTCGCCTGCCGTGTCTGCGGTCCGGTTCTGAACAGGCTGTAGCCTGGCAATGGGCCACAGCCCAGGGACTGGGGACCCTGGCAGCAGAATAGGGTAATAACACACAACCTCGACTTTTTACTTTTATGCAATCATGTCTATATGAGACAGTTCTAGAGCAACAGATCTATCTCAGCCGCAGAACCCCAAAACCAAAGTTTCTTTTCTTTCAATTTCAAGCACTTCATTGTAGTGCACCAAAAGGAATTTGACGCGTTTTCTTTTTCTGAGTCATAACCCCTGGCCTACACTTTTTCCTCTTCCACTTTCCCCCCCACTTTTCCCAATATTTTCATTTTTTCTGAGTATTTTTCTATTTTGATAAACTAATAAAAATACTTGAATTAAAAAAAAAACTCCCAAATGCACAATTTTAGGGTAGGGGTAACAACTAGGATTCTCAAACAGAGACATTATTTTTTTTAAAAAAATGTTTCTGAGCACCCTGCCACATTTGGGGGGGGGCTTCTGGCTTTCGAAAAGCAAGGGCTAGCACAAAGATTAACGTGGCCCGTGGCGCTGCTCATTCCACAATGGTCTCCTCGACAGACGTGAACGAGTGCGCGGAAAACCTGGGTATCTGTATCAACGGCGCCTGCATCAACACGGACGGGTCCTTTCGCTGCGAATGCCCCTTTGGCTACAACCTGGACTACACCGGGGTCAACTGTGTGGGTGAGTGGGGACCGCTGCGCCCGTCACCTTGCGAGGGGGCTGTTCACAAGCCTTACTTGAAGCTTTTCCATCAAGTAGACCAATTCACTCCCTTCCTTTCTCGTGTCGTTGGCAGACACGGACGAGTGTTCCATTGGCAACCCGTGTGGGAACGGCACCTGCACCAATGTGATCGGGGGCTTTGAGTGCACCTGCGACGAAGGATTTGAGCCGGGGCCAATGATGACCTGTGAAGGTGAGGTCCATTTTATTTTCCTTTTGATTGGTTTGATTTTTATAGATCAGTGATGGCGAACTTTTTAGAGACCGAGTGCCCGAAAACTGCCCCCCCCATTCCCGTCCCCGCTCCGCCCTGTCCACTCGGCCGCCCACCACCTCCACAGCCCGCCATAGATCACCCAGGCAGCCCAGCAGCGCCGTGGCAGCCATGCCCTCTGCTCATGCCCCGCAGAATGATCTGCGCGCAATGGGGCGCAAGGGCGGAGTCTTGTCCCCGCTGCCCAGCTACCATATCCTTGGCTCCGCTGCTTCGTGTGGGCCGCGCCCAGGGGCAACTCTCCTCTGGGGGGGGGCTGCTGCTGAGGAGGGGGCCGTGGGAGGAGGCGGGGCTTGGGAGATGGTGTGTGTGCCCACAGAGAGGGCTCCGAGTGCCACCTCTGACACCTGTGCCGTAGGCTCGCCACCACTGGTCTAGTAGAAAGTGGGCTATTTATGTGGAGCCTGGTTGTGTGTGGCTTTTTAGTTGTTGTCTGGGGCATTGGTGGCCGGCTATTAAGTCATGGGCGGTTGTTTCCTTGTGCTGCCGAGCCCTCGCCTCCTTGAAAAGCTGGGGGTAAATCAGCCCTCCTTTTGGCTGACGAGGGCCCTGTTCCCCAGGCTTCATTCATTTCCCTGGTTGTTTTTGTCCCTGCTCAGCCAACAATCTTAGTAGCTGCAAAACTGAATGTATCTCCTCCTTCGTTGCAATGCTCCTGGACTGCTGATCACTTAAAGCTCTTAACGGTCTCCCCTTCCCCATCTGTCCAATCTCCCCACTCCAGATATGAACGAGTGCGCCTTGAACCCGCTGCTCTGCGCCTTCCGATGCCTCAACACGCTTGGTTCCTACGACTGCACCTGCCCAGCTGGGTACACCTTGCGGGACGACCGCAGAATGTGCAAAGGTGAGGACCGACCGCTGCGGGGAAGCTGAGCCTCAGTGGTGCTGGTCAAGGAAATGGGTTCAGCTTTCGAAGGGGGAGCAGAAGGCTGAGAGGCTCTAGTTAGGTCTTCCTAATAGTATTAGGATTGTGTTGCAAAGTGTGTGCTAAGACAAGCGAGGAAGCTTCCGTCTGTTCCTTCCACTAACACTCACCTGGGCCCTTCCGGTCGCTCTTCCGATGCTCGTCTGCCAATAAAAGGTTTTGGCGCCTCTTGCACACCAACCAAATAAGGTCCCAGAGATGCTTTTCTTTAACGAGGCAACTGGACTTCCTTTGTTTTTCCTTTGAAGACGTTTCCCTTCTCATCCCAGAGGCTTCTTCAGCTCTGACTGGATGGTGGGGAAGGGAAGGATTTACACTCCTTGCAGAGAGCTGGTCATTTGCCTTCTTTTAGTGGGTCGTTGAACCCACTTGGAGGTTTCTCTGTGTCCTCAGGGTCACCTGAGTGGTGCAAATGGGGGTGGAGCCTCCTTGGAACTGCTGAAGGGACTGTGTTGTAGATAGAAAATAGACTGCAGGGGTTCTCAACCTTGGCAACTTTAAGATTTGTGGACTTCAACTCCCAGAATTCCTCAGCCAGCAAAGCTGGCTGAGGAATTCTGGGACTTGAAGTCCACAAGTCTTAAAGTTGCCAAGGTTGAGAACCCCTGAAATAGAGGATGTCATCTGGAGTTCCAGCTCTCTGCAAGGAGTATAAATCCTTCCCTTCCCCACCATCCAGTCAGAGCTGAAGAAGCTTCTGGGAGGAGAAGCGAAACGTCTTCAAAGGAAAAACAAAGCAAGTCCAGTTGCCAGGTGGAAAAGCATCTTTGGGGCCATCCTGACCTGGATGATGGAGAATCTCCATAGACCAGGGGTAGGCAAACTTGGCTCTTTTATGGCTGGCTCAGGAATTCTGGGAGTTGAAGTCCACGAGTCCTAAAAGAGCCGAGGTTGCCTACCTACCCCTGCCCTAGACCATAAAACAAGGCTTTTAGATTCCCGACCCCGCCAGGAGCTTCACAGGCTTCCCACCCCTTCGCTCCAGCCATCCGACAAGAGTAACATAAGATTCTAGCCCCCATTGCTCCAAATAAAAAGGAGAGACACAGAAAGCCTGCCGCCATCTGTGGCTTCTCCTGCTCCACACTCATCTTCCTCTCTCTCCATTTCTGCAGATTTGGACGAGTGCGCCAAAGGCTTGCACGACTGCGAATCTCACGGGATGATGTGTAAGAATCTGATTGGCACCTTTGCCTGTATCTGCCCACCTGGGATGCAACACCGGCCGGACGGTGAAGGCTGCACAGGTGAGACACGTTTAAAGACTCAAGTTCCTAAGTCCATACGGCTTGGTCAAAAACGGGCACGCGAGGGGGGTCTGTTTCTGGGCATCACAATCCCTTCGCTAGGCTGGATGGGTCATTTATCTGAAAAACTGCAGTGACTCCTGCACCGAGCAGGAGATTGGACTAGGTGATCTCTAAGGTCCCTCTTGACTCTTACGAGTCTTGATAAAATGTGGGCCTAAGCAGTTTCTATAGAAACCTGAGGCTGACATTTTAGTAAAGGACTCCAAGGTTATTCTGTTAAGGGGTTGGGCTAGACCAGGGGTAGGCAACCCGCGGCTCTTTTATGACTCATGGACTTCGACTCCCAGAATTCCTGAGCCAGCCATGCTGAGGAGAAAGGGAGAGTTTCCAAGCTGAGCCAGGCTGGCTCAAGAATTCTGGGAATTGAAGTCCACCAGTCATGAAGGGGCCACAGTTCCCCCATGCTGGCTCAGGAATTCTGGGAGTTGAAGTCCACAAGTCATGAGGGGGCCAAAGTTTCCTTTATGCTGGCTCAGGAATTCTGGGAATTGAAGTCCACGAGTCATGAACGGGGCCAAAGTTTCCCTCATGCTGGCTGAGGAATTCTGGGAGTTGAAGTCCACGAGTCATGAAGGGGCCAAAGTTTCCTCCATGCTGGCTGAGGAATTCTGGGAGTTGAAGTCCACCAGTCATGAGGGGGCCATAGTTCCCCCATGCTGGCTCAGGAATTCTGGGAGTTGAAGTCCACGAGTCATGAAGGGGCCAAAGTTTCCTCCATGCTGGCTCAGGAATTCTGGGAGTTGAAGTCCACCAGTCATGAGGGGGCCATAGTTCCTCCATGCTGGCTGAGGAATTCTGGGAGTTGAAGTCCACGAGTCATAAAAGAGCCAAGGTTGCCTACCCCTAGGCTAGACGATCTCCGAGGTCCCTTCCGACTCTTGTTCTGTGTTCTAGTCCTGACCAGTTCCTTTCCTCTTCCTTGCTGTCTCCAGACGAGAACGAATGCCGGACCAAGCCGGGGATCTGCCCCAACGGGCGCTGCGTGAACACCGTGGGCAGCTACCACTGCGACTGCAACGAAGGATTCCAGAGCAGCCCGGCAGGCACCGAGTGCCTCGGTAATCCATGCCACCCCTGCGCCGATTTCCCAGGAACGTTCAGGCGGGAGGGAGGGATCAAGTGCCACAGGAGATCCTGGCGGGCTTTCCACTTTCTGGGTGGATGTGATGCCTTATGAGCCATTTAGCTTCCTCCTCTTCATAATTTCCAGAAATCCCATCTATAGGAAGTCCTCAACTTACGACCACAGTACAACATTATAGCGCCGTGGTGGGCGCCATGGTGGGCACCGTGGTTAAAATGCGGCATTGCAGGCTGACTCTGCCCACTGCCAGGAGTTCAATCCTGACCAGCTCAAGTTGACTCAGCCTTCCGTCCTTCCGAGGTCGGTAAAAGGAGGACCCAGATTCTTGAGGGCAAATAGGCTGACGCTGTAAACCGCTTAGAGAGGGCTGTAAAAACATTGTGAAGCAGTATATAAGTCTTAAGTGAGAACTATGGCCCCTTCATGACTCCTGGACTTCAACTCCCAGAGTTCCTCAGCCAGCATGAGGAAAACTTTGGCCCCCTCATGACTCGTGGACTTCATCTCCCAGAATTCCTCAGCCAGCATGGGGGAACTATGGCCCCTTCATGACTCATGGACTTCAACTCCCAGAATTCCTGAGTCAGCATAAGGGAAACTTTGGCCCCTTCATGACTGGTGGACTTCAACTCCCAGAATTCCTGAGCCAGCATGAGGGAAACTTTGGCCCCTTCATGACTGGTGGACTTCAACTCCCAGAATTCCTGAGCCAGCATGAGGGAAACTTTGGCCCCTTCATGACTCGTGGACTTCAACTCCCAGAATTCCTCAGCCAGCCTGGCTCAGCTTGTAAACCTCTCCCTTTCCCCTCAGCACCGCTGGCTCAGGAATTCTGGGAGTTGAAGTCCACGAGTCATAAAAGAGCCAAGGTTGCCTACCCCCGACCTAGAGCTATTAAAAATAGACGTTTTTAGAGTCACGCTTTTTCTATCGAAATCCAGATATTATTATGATCGTGCTCAAAGCTTGGAAGTTTTCCTACTCGCCATCGTGGTTTGAAAAGAAATTGGAAAAGGGGTAGAATCAGGACATTTTTTTTTTTCATTTTCTTAAGTTGATGAGATGCTTAAAATTGGTGTAAATTCATTGTAGAGATAGTCCTCGGCTAACATCCAGGATGGAGCCCAAAACTAAGGAGAAATTTCTCTGACAGTGAGAACAATTAACCAGTGGGACTACCTGCCTCCAGAAGCGGTGAATGGTCCAACACTGGAGGTTTTTAAGAAGAAACTGGACAGCCATTTTCCAAAATGGGATAGGGTTTCCTGCCTGAGCAGGGGGTTGGACTAGATGACCTCCAAGGTCCCTTCCAACATCATCATCACCATCATCATTTCTGTCGCCAAGTGAGGCCCCATTTTATGACCTTCCTTAAGTGAATCGCTGAAGTTAAGTTAATAACTTAGCTAAATTATTCACTTGTTAAGTTGATAAGTCACTTAACCACCATGTTAATAACAGGGGCGTTCAAGTGATTCCAGCTTCTTCCCCCAGAAGGTCGCAAAAGGGGATCACGTGCCCCCCCAGGACGCTGCGGCCGTCATAAATACGAGTCAAATTGGCCAGCGTCTGACTTTTGACCACCAGACCACGAGGAAGCTGCGAGGGTCGTTAAAGTGTGAAAAACAGTCGTACGTCAGTGCCGTTGTAATTATTTATTAAATTTCTATACCGCCCCTCTCCCGAAGGACTCGGGGCGGTTTACAGCCTTAAAATTTAAAAAACATATAAATGTACAAAATTAAAATATTTAAAAATAAATTAAACAAACAAATTAGGCCATAAAATCTATAAAACCCAATATATACAAATCCTAAAATCCTAAAAATTACAAAAATCCTAAAAATTACACAATCCCCCTAAAACATTTTCACCCGGTTGGAGCCGGAGCTTCTATGCCAGGCCGGCCTGTTGAAAAAGGAAAGTTTTCCGTTCCCAACGGAAGGTGCGTAAGTCCGTCATCGTACGGAGTTCGGGGGGGGGAGCTCGTTCCAAAATGTTGGAGCTCCCACAGAGAAGGCTCTCCCCCTGGGGGTCGCCAGTCGACATTGTCTGGCCGACGGCACCCTGAGGAGGCCCTCTCTGTGGGAGCGTACCGTTGTAACTTTGAACGGTCCCTAAGCGAACGGTCATAAGTCCAGGACTTTTGGCCACCCTTTTTACCTCGGGGATGAACAGATCCAGCTGGTGGGTCACGAGAGCAGACTGAGCCGTAGACCTAAAAAGGGGCGATTTCTGCCTATCAACCAAATGGGTTCGCTTACTGACGTCGGTGTTTGCTTAACGGGCCCCCCGCAAAAAAAGCCATCCAATTGGGGGGAAGCCGTACGGTGTCCCACTTGATGACCGTCCTGACTTTCCAGACGAAATTGGCTCAGTTTTGGTCGTAAGTCCAGGACTTCATTCCTTCGTTCTTGGTGGGTTTCCATTTGATGTTCTTCTCTTGGCTCTTCCGGTTTTCCCTGATGAGACGAAGTAAAATCGATCCACCCATTAAAGAGATTAAAAAGAGATTATAAAACGCTTCATCCCACTAATGCATCGCCTGGCCAGGTCCGACACGGCACGACTTTAATCCGTGGCCGGAGAAAAGCGTATCGGTTCAAATCAATTCTGGGAGTTGAAGTCCACAAGTCGTAAAGTTGCCAAAGTTGGAGAGCCCCGTGCTGGAGGATCCATCCCTGAGCAGGGGGTTGGACTAGCTGACCTCTAAGGCCCCTTCCCACCCTGACTGTTGAATAAACAGAACCAGCATCTCTCTAAAAAATACGAGTTCAAAGGCGGTGGAAGCCTTCCCCTCGGCTCTAACCCAAGGTAAACGGGGGGGGGGGAGTGTCCTTCCCCAGCACCCCCTTCCTCGCCCTGCCCAGAGACTCACTGCGGGGAACCCCTCCCCATCTCTGCCCCCCCACAGACACCCGCCAAGGCTTCTGCTTCATCGAAGTGCTCCAGACGCTCTGCCAGATGTCGGCCACCAACCGGCAGCAGGTCACCAAGTCCGAGTGCTGCTGCAACGGAGGGCGAGGCTGGGGGCCCCAGTGCGAACCCTGCCCCTTCCTGGGCACGGCCCATTACAAGAAGATGTGTCCCCACGGGCCGGGCTACACGACGGACGGGAGAGGTGAGTGGTTAAGCCTGTCATGCCCGGGTCTTCCTCCTGTCAGCAGCCCCCATCGCCCCGTTATTTGGCTGGGGCTAAGGTCCAGGGGACCAACTGACAAGAGAGAGAGAGAGAGAGAAAGAAGGAAAGAGGGTAGGAAGGAGAGAAAGAAAGGGAGAGAGAGAGAGAGAAAGAAATAGAAAGAAAAAGGAAGGAAGGAAAGAGAAAGAAAGAAAGAAAGAAAGAAAGAAAGAAAGAAAGAAAGAAAGAAAGAAAGAAAGAAAGAAAGAAAGAAAGAAAGAAAGAAAGAAAGAAAGAAAGGAGAGAGGGGAAACAAAGGGAGAAAAACAGGAAGGGAGGGAGGGACGGAAAGAGTGTCAGAAGGAGAGAAAGAGAAAAAAAGAAAAAGAAAGGATAGGAAGACGAGAAAGAGAGGAGGGAGAGAAAGAAGAAAAGAGAAAGAAAGAAAAAGAAAGAAAAGAAAGAAAGAGAAAGAAAGAAAGAAAAAGAAGGGAGGGAGGGAAAAGAAAGGGAAGAAAACAGGAAGGAAGGAAGGGAGGGAAAGTGTCAGAAGGAGAGAAAGAAAGAAAGAAAGAAAGAAGGGTAGGAAGGAAAGAAAGGAGGGAGAGAAAGAAGAGAAAGAAAGAAAGAACATGAGAGAGAGAGAGAAGGAGGGAGAGAGGGAGGGAGAGAGGAAGAGGGAGGGAGGGAGAGAGGGAGAGGGAGGGAGAGAGGGAGGGAGAGAGGGAGGGAGAAAGAGAGAGAGGGAGGGGGAGAGAGAGAGGGAGAGAGAAAGAGAGAGAGGGAGGGAGGGAGGGAGGGAGAGGGCGGGAGAGAGAGAGAGGGAGAGAGAGAGGGAGGGAGAAAGAGAGAGAGAGGGAGGGAGAGAGGGATGGAGAGGGAGGGAGAGAGAGAGGGAGGGGGAGAGAGGGAGGGGGAGAGAGAGAGTGGGGCGGGGGTCCCGGGAGGGGGGTCCCACAGGCCTTTTAATTCCCTTAGTGAAAGCAGGGCTGCCTGGGGACAAAGGGGCGGGTTTCCATTCTCTGAAAGGGAGGAGCTTAGCTGGAGCCAGGCCCCAGTGGGCGGGGCCAGAGGCCCTCCTTTGCCAGCCTCCGGGCGCGTCCTTTACTCCCCTCCGGTCTGTGGAATAAAGAACTTCATCAAATACTCTCCATCCTTTCCTCCTCTTAACAAGTGTCAGCGTCATCTCAGCCGAACATTCATTTAAATCAGTGGTTCTCAACCTTTTTCAGGTTGAGACCCCACTTGCCCCGCCCATGTGCAGTGCGACCCTGGCGCGTGCGCGCTGGGCCGATCCGTGCATGCGTGCACGCGCGACGACGAAAAAAAAGAAAACAAAAAAAATGGCGGACTGCGACAGGCCGATCCGCGCATGCGCGGCGCGCGCACGACGAAAAAAACAAAAAAAACACAAAAAAACAAAATGGCGGACTGCGGTGTCGGGCGACCCCTGCGAATATATATATATTGTTTATATATATATATATTGTTTAAATAAATATATATTGTTTAAAATTGTTGACAAAGAAATAAGGGATTTCTGATATAGCTATTTCGAGTTTCTTAACTCTCTTCAGTCAGAACTCACCCTTCTGGGATTCGAACCTGGGCAGTCTGCATGCTAAGCAGATGCTTTAACCTATTGAGCCACAAGTTCTCTCCCGCTTTGTCAGTAGTCAGGGAGTAAGGATATGTGTCAAGTGTTTATTTTTTAGATTGCACCCTGTAAACCCAAATATGGGAGGAAGGAATCATTCTTTCCTTTTGCTTGTTTCAGCTCAACCCAGAGCCATCCTGCAAGCACAAATTATATGTTGTTTAAAATTGTTGACAAAGAAATAAGGGAATTTCTGATATAGCTATTTCGAGTTTCTTAACTCTCTTCAGTCAGAACTCACCCTTCTGGGATTCGAACCTGGGCAGTCTGCATATATATAAAAAGTGTAGTATTGGTTTTAAATGATCGGACTAAATTATTTTTAGGTAATTGGGTTTTTAAATGATTGGGCCAAATTATTTAATTTATTTTTAATAATTTTACCTTTTATATGTTAATGTTTTTAATTGGGCTGTACACCGCCCTGAGTCCTTCGGGAGGGGGGCGGTATAAAAATCATAAAATAAATAAATAAATAAATGAATGAATGAATAAAATATAATTTCATATTCTATAAAAGTACTTACCTTAACCTTGAGGCGAAATTATGTAAATGTAAAAACAACTTCCCTCAAGCTGACCGACGCGAGGCTGCGCAACGAACCCCAACGAAGCTGCTTGCTGTTTGTTAGAAGCTGCTTCGTGCGATTCTATCACCTGTTGGTGACAACTCCCTTTTGATGCAGCAGCTCCTTGAGTCCGCCGGGGGCGGGGGGAGCTGGGGGGCAGGGGGGGCAGGGGGCGGGGAGCTGGCCCTCCCACTTTCCCAAGGCTTTCATAAAAGAGAGGGAGCTGCCCCCCCCCCCGCAACCCTGAGGCCAAGGGAGGCTGTTGGTCTTGCTGTGCTTAATGGAGGATTCCCCCCCTTGTCAATCCCCCCCCAAAAAAAACATCTGGGCAGACATCGACGAATGCAAAGTGCTTCCCAAGCTTTGCCAGCACGGCCAGTGCATCAACTCCGTGGGCTCCTTCCGGTGCCACTGCGACCTCGGCTACACCCTGGACATCACCGGGACCCTCTGCCAGGGTAAGCCCCCCCCTTTCTTTCTTTCTTTCTTTCTTTCTTTCTCTCTCTCTTTTTCTTTCTTTCTTTCTCTCACTTTCTTTCTTTCATACTTCCTCCCTCCCTTCCTTCTTCTTTCACTCTTCCTCTTTCGTTCTTTCTTTCATTCTTTCCTTCTTCCTTCCATCCATCCTCCCTCCCTCTTTCTTTCATTGTTTCTTCTTTCCTTCCTTCTGTCCTCCCTCTCCATCCCTTTTTCTGTCTGTCTGTCTTTCTTTTCTCCCTCCCTTTTTCTTCCTTCCTTGCTTCCTTCCTTCCATCCCTCCCTTCTTTATTTCTTTTCTCTTCTTTCATTCTTCTCTCTCTTTCTCTTGTTTCCTATCCCCTCCCTCCTTTCTTTCTTTCTTTCTTTCTTTTCTCTACTTTCTTTCCTCCCTCCCTCCCTCCCTTTCTTTCTTCCTCCCTCCCTTTCTTCCTTCCTTTCTTCCTTTCTTCCTTTCTTTCTTTCTTTCTTTCTTTCTTTCTTTCTTTCTTTCTGCCTTCGGACGAGCACAGTCAACGGGGGGGAGCGAGGAACCCCCCCCAGTTTCACTTGACAACTGGGTTCCTCATTTAACAACTGCCGCGGGTTCTCTTAACAAGGGGGCTTAGCGACAGAAGGGGTTCGTCAGACCCTCTGTGCGAGGAGAACCCCTTGGACACCTGCTCTCTCTCCCCTTCCCCAATCCCCCCACCCCCCACCCCACTTAGACCTGGACGAGTGCAGCCAGTCGCCCAAACCCTGCAACTTCGTCTGCAAGAATTCGGAGGGCAGCTTCCAGTGTTCCTGCCCCCGGGGGTACATCCTGCAGGAGGACGCCAAGACTTGCAAAGGTCAGGAAGGCCCGGGAGAGGGGGGCGCGGGGGGGGCTGGAGGGAGGGCCAGGGCACGCTGCTTTGAGGACCCCCATCTTGGTAAGTCCAGATGCTACTCCGCGCACTCTCCAAACTGAGTCTACCATCCCTGCCCGCGTTGCCCCCCCCCCAAAAAACTCCAATCTTTCAGTGCCTTTTCAAGAGAGAACAAGAGCGGAAGAATATTTAGTGCACGGTTTCTTGACCTTAGCGGCTGGAAGATGGGTGGACTTCAACTCCCAGAATTCCCCAGCAAGCAGACTGCTGGCTGGGGAATTCTGGGAGTTGAAGTCCACCCATCTTCCAGGAGGTAATATGAAGAAGCATGGATTTAGAGCAGGGCTGGGCCACCTGGGCTCTTTTATGACTCGGGGACTTCAACTCCCAGAATTCCTGAGCCAGCCATGCTGAGGGGAAAGGGGGAGGTTTCCAAGCTGAGCCAGGCTGGCTCAGGAATTCTGGGAGTTGAAGTCCACGAGTCATGAGGGGGCCATAGTTCCCCCATGCTGGCTCAGGAATTCTGGGAGTTGAAGTCCACCAGTCATAAAAGGGCCAAGTTTGAAGACCCCTGGTTTAAATATTTAAATATTTTTTCCTCACAGTCACGTGATCAAAATTCAGACATTTGGGCAGGGGTAGGCAACCTGGGCTCTTTTATGACTCGTGGACTTCAACTCCCAGAATTCCTGAGCCAGCCAAGTTGAGGGGAAAGGGAGAGGTTTCCAAGCTGAGCCAAGCTGGCTCAGGAATTCTGGGAGTTGAAGTCCACGAGTCATAAAAGAGCCCAGGTTGCCTACCCCTGATTTAGAGGGATGCTTAAGAGCAAACAGAGCAGGTGCTGGCTGAGGAATTCTGGGAATTGAAGTCCACCCATCTTCCAGTGTATAAGATAAAGAAACATGGATTTAGAGGGATGTTTAGGAGCATCCTGCCTGAGCAGGGGCTTGGACTAGATGACCTCCAAGGTCCCTTCCAACTTTATTATTATTATTATTATTATTATTATTATTATTATTATTATTATTATTATTATTATTAATTAATTAATTAATTATTAATTATTAATTATTAATTATTAATTATTATTATTAATAGATCATGTGCTGGCTGGGGAATTCTGGGAGTTGAAGTCCACCCATCTTCCATTTGCTAAGATCGAGAAACTTAAATTTTGGATAGGATAGGATAGGATAGGATAGGATAGGATAGGATAGGTTAATATAGGATAGGATAGGACTATAGAATAACTTTAAATGTACATTAACCAGCATATATTACAATGAGATTTGGTTGCCTACTGCTCTCAAAAGAATAACCACCTCCAATATACACTGCAGAAACATGACAAAACATAAAATAAATTACGCATGTACCCATATACACACACATATATGTTTTTAGAGGGATGCTTAAGAGTGCACAGAGCATGTGCTGGCTTGGGAATTCTGGGAATTAAAGTCCACCCATCTTCCAGTTGCTAAGGTCGAGAAACATACATTTCGGATAGGATAGGACTATAGAATAACTTTATTGTCACTTTAAATGTACATTAATCGGCATATATTACAATAAAATAAATTATGCATATACCCCTATACACACACATATGTTTCTAGAGGGATATTTAAGAGCAAACAGAGCATGTGCTGGCTGGGGAATTCTGGGAGTTGAAGTCCCCCCAGCTTAGAGTCGCCAAGGTTGAGAAACTCTGACCGGATGCAGAAAACTACAGACCCTTCGGAGTCAACTGGGGGTCATCCAGACGTCTGCAGCTCAGTGGCCACCCGGAGGGTCCACAAACCCGTTGTTATTCACAGCAGTGGAAAAATAAAAATTGGCCAAGACAAAATTACTTGGAAATAAGCCAGCAAGTCTTTTCTCCCTCCCACAATCTCTAGGGTCCTTTAGCCCACCCCCCATTCCCCCCCAACCTGGCAGGTGAAACTTCTTCTTAAAACGTTTGTAAGAAGGGATCGGACCCCCATTTGTCTGAAACGGTCTAGGGTCTCCTGTCTGAGCAGGAGGGGTTGGGCTAGATGACCTCCAAGGTCCCTTCCCATTCTCACCTTTTACCCTTGGCGCCCCAGATTTGGACGAGTGTTCCACGAAGCAGCACAACTGTCAATTCCTCTGCGTGAACGTCATCGGGGGGTTCAACTGCAAGTGCCCCCCGGGATTTACCCAGCACCATTCTTCCTGCATTGGTGAGTTAGCCCTTGCGTATTTTTTAGGGGCCCAAAAACACAGAATTGGGAGGAAGGGGTTGCATGGGAGGGGTCTGGATCTTAAGCCAGGATTTAGAAAAACAAAAAAAGATCAGCTGGGATGGTTTGTGAGTGCAGCATTGGGTGAGAAACCCCCCCCCCGAATGCTCCGAGCGTCCGTTTAATTTTGCGAAAGTTATTTTAAAGCGGTGCGTGTTACTGGGCAATTACAGATGGTCCTTGACGTAGAACCGTTTGCTTAGTGACCGTTCAAAAGTCACAACGGCATTAGAAAAGAAGTGACTTACAGTCTCTCCTCACACTTACGACCGTTTCAGACGGGTCACACGATCCCATGATCAAAATTTGGGTGCGGGGCAATGGATGTGTAATTTAAGAGTGGTTGCAACGTCATAGAGGGAGGGGGGGAATCACGTGATCCACACTTGCGACCGTCTCAACTTCTGACAAGCAACGTCGGTGGGGAAAGCCAGATTCATTTAGTGACCGTGTGATTCACTAAACAACAGGAGTGACTTGCTTGACAACCCCAGTAAAGCAAGTCATAGAATCAGATGCCATTCTTGTCCCAGTTGTTGTCGTAAGCGGAGGACCACCTATATTGTGACTGCCGGACCCCTCAACTGCAAAAGAGGGTCCTCCCTATGGCCGAAGCTGCCCTCTGGCCTTTAGTGCCGGGTGTGAATTCAGCCGCAACGTTTATTTAGTCATTCAATGTTTTACACCGCCCATCTCAGCTAAGTGACTCTGGGCAAGTTTACAACAAGTTTACAACACGGTCCCCACTTTCCAAACCAAAAAAAAAAAAAAAAAAAACCCAGGCGGCCTAGGAAAGGGCTTGTTTGGAAAATAGGTCTCTCTAGCAAGCGAGCCAAGCTGCCAACTGCTCAGAGACATCTTCCACCATGCAGTCGGTTCCGTGCCTGCCCTTTCCAATGGCTGCCGGGCGTTTGTGTGTGCCTTCTGCGTAGAATCGCTCGTTTCCTTTCCTTTTCGATCCCCTCTCTAGACAACAACGAGTGCAGCGCCCAGCCCACCCTTTGCGGGTCCAAGGGACAATGTCTGAACACCCCCGGCAGTTACAACTGCGAGTGTCAGAAGGGATTCGTTCTGGATAACTCCGGAAGCAGTTGCGAAGGTGGGTGTCCGATCCGCACCCGCTTGTCTGTGTGTGTGTGTGTGGGTATGTGTGTGTGTGAGAGAGAGAGAGAGAAGGGGCTAGGGTGGAACATCAGTGTCCGGGATTGTAGTTTACAAGATGTACAGTTATATATGTACAGTACATATAATATGTATTATTATTATTATTATTTATTTGGGTTTGTATGCCGCTCCTCTCCAGGGACTCGGAGCGGCTAACAACATATATATAACAATAAATTACAATAAAAACCCCAAACAACGATATCTATCTAAAAAAAAAACAATAAAACACACATTCAATTCAACAATCAACCACAATCACTCCCACCCCCTATAGTTTGTATAGAGCCAAAATCACGTGAAGTCTTAGTCCCGCTTTGTAAAGCCTTAGTAAGGCCACACCCGGAGTACTGCAGCCAGTTTTGCTCACCATATCCCAAAAAAAGGATGTTGAGGGTTTGGGGAAAAGTGCAGAGAAGAGCAACGAAGAGGATCCAAGGCCCGGAGACTAAAACCGACGAAGAACAAGGGCAGGATTTGGGTTTGGCTTGTCTAAAGAAAAGAACCGGGGGGGGGGGGGACAGGATAGCAGCCTTCCAGTATTTGAGGAGGGGGTCCACCCAGTGGTGGGATTCGGCCAATTCGCACCCCTTCGGCAGAACCAGTAGCTCATTTTTCATTGCCCAGGCCCGGAATGGACTGTCCGGAAGCGGCATTCGCACCGAGAACCGGATGTTCACCTACTTGAATCCCATCACTAGGTCCACCTCTTTCTCCAAAGCACCAGAAGGCAGGAGGAGAAACAATGGTGGAAAACTGACCGAAGAGAGAAGCAACCTGGAATTAAGGAGAAACTTCCTGACAGGGAGGACAATTAGCCAGTGGAACTCCTCGCCTCCAGAAATCGTGGCTGCTCCATCACTGGAGGTTTTTGAGAAGAGACTGGACAGCCACTTGTCTCAAATGGTAGAGGGTCTCCTGCTTGAGCAGGGGGATGGAGCCTAAAACATGTAGGAAGAACGGTTGCAAACGTTGGGTCTGGCCACTCTCGAGAAAAGAAGGACTAAGGGGGACATGATAGCAGAATTCCAGTATTTGAGGGGCTGCCCCAAAGAAGAGGGAGTCAAGCTATTTTCCAAAGCCCCTGAAGGCCGGACAAGAAGCAACGGGTGGAAACTGATCAAGGAGAGAGAAGCAAGCTAGAACTTAGGAGAAACTTCCTGACAGTCAGGACAATTAACCAGTGGAACAACTTGCCACCAGAAGATGTGAATGCTCCAACACCGGAGGTTTTTTTAAAGAAGAGACTGGATGGCCATTCATCTGAAACAGTCTAGGGCAGCGGTTCTCAACCTGTGGGTCGCGACCCCATTTGGGGTCGAACGACCATTTCACGGGGGTCGCCAAATAACGCAATCCATTTTTTTTCCCCTTTTCCCCTCGGCCGGCGCAGGGGGCAGCACCGCACATGCACGATGCGGGCCGTCGCGCCGCGCATGCGCGGTGCAGGTCGGGGTCGCACCGTGCATGCGCGGCACAGGTCGGGGTCGCGGCCTGAAAAAGGTTGAGAACCGCTGGTCTAGGGTTTCCTGCCTGAGCAGGGGGTTGGACTGGATGACCTCCAAGGTCCCTTCCAGCTCTATGCTAATTGGTCGGTCGAAAACCTATTGCAAATAATGGAAAGGTATTTGTGGCATGGCACAAACGCAACAGCGATGGGCTCCCGTGTCTTTTGCACAGACGTGGACGAGTGCGACGGGAATCACCGGTGTCAGCACGGCTGTCAGAACGTGCTCGGGGGATACCGCTGCGGCTGCCCCCAGGGCTACATCCAGCACTACCAGTGGAACCAGTGCGTGGGTGAGTGGATCCACGGGGCCCCTGGGCAGGGTGGGCCGGGTCAGACTTGCCACGGGGGTTTTGTAGTACTGTTGCGCTGCTGGCCAATTTCAATTATTTCCTTGTCTCGGTTTCCTCATTGGGGTCCAGCAGCATGGGTCTTGTAAGACTTGCAAGGGGGGTTTTGTAGTACTGTTGGTGCTGGCTAATTTCAACCATCTTCCTTGCCTCGGTTTCCTCACTGGGATCTAGCAGGATGGGCCTTGTCATACTTGCAACATGGGTTTTGTAGTACTGTTCCTCTTCCCCCTCTTCCTCCTCCTCCCCTCTTTAAATTCAACCATCTTCCTTCTTGTTTGCCTCACTGGGGTCCAGCAGCATGGGCCTTGTCATACTTGCAAGGGGGGTTTTGTAGTAATGTCGCCCTGGCTAAATTCAACCATCTTCCTTGTCTCATTTGCCTCACTGGGGTCCAGCAGCATGGGCCTTGTCATACTTGCAACGTGGGTTTTGTAGTACTGTCACGCTGGCTAAATTCAACCATCTTCCTTACCTCGGTTTCCTCACTGGGATCTAGCAGCATGGGCCTTGTCATACTTGCAACGTGGGTTTTATAGTACTGTCGCCCTGGCTAAATTCAACCGTCTTCCTTGTCTCATTTGCCTCACTGGGGTCCAGCAGCATGGGCCTTGTCATACTTGCAATGTGGGTTTTGTAGTACTGTCGCCCTGGCTAAATTGAACAATCCTCCTTGTCTGGGTTGCCTCTTTGGGGTCCAAGACACGAACACTAGAGGCCGTATTTGGCCATCAGGCTGTCATTCCCATCATCCCCAGCCATGGTTAGAGCATGATCTACACACCTGGCTACATGGGGGGAGCAGAGAGGTGAGCTGTGGGGCAGCAAGGCTAGGAAAGCCCCAAATCCCTCTGGGTCTCCCCCCCCCACCCCCATTTCCATCTCTGCTTTGGGGTGGGGGCATCGCGTGCTCTACCCTCGCCAACCCCCAAACAAACTCCTTTTTTTTAAAAAAAAAATGATAAAATGTACAGGGGGTCCTCATCTTATGACTGCCCCCCTTAGTGACCGATCAAATTTCTGACAGCCCCGCTCCTCCCTGCGCTCCTGGGATCTGCACTGATGACAGATTGCGGTCCTGAATCCATGATTTGTTGCCATGGTTTTTTGGGGGGGTTATTTTTTGCCAGAATCTGGTTTGGTTTTTTTTATTCCTGGCTCCTGGCAGCAAAACGAAACAACCCAACGCAAAACAAATCCAGCCCTTGGCTGCTACCTTAATAACCGCCGTGTTCGCTTAACACAGGGGTTCTCAACCTTGGCAACTTTAAGACTTGTGGACTTCAACTCCCAGAATTCCTCAGCCAGCTTTGCTGGCTGAGGAATTCTGGGAGTTGAAGTCCACAAGTCTTAAAGTTGCCAAGGTTGAGAACCCCTGGTTAACAACCGCTGTGTTGGCTTAACGGCCATTGCACACATGGTTGTCAAATCAGGCATAGGGGATCCTGAGTAAGGACGGCCACGACTGCAATCCCAGGGCTGAGTTTCGGTCGCAGGCGAACGCTGTTGGGACATCGCTGTCAAGGCTCAGATCCAAGGCTCATCGCGGAGCAGTCCCAGCCCTCCGTGGTGCAACCAGCCGGCCACTTAAAATTAGAGCTAGCCGAAGGCAAAGACTTGGCCCCGGGACCCAGCGCCTCCCCCCCCCCCCATTGCTGGCTGATCTGAGAAGGGAGAAGCCCCTCCCAGGGCAAAAAGAGGGGTCCCCCCTCCCCACGAGCCTCTGCAGGGAGAGGCCGAACGTGTGCCGGGAAACAGGAGGGTCTGCAGGAGGGTCAGGAAAGTCACCAGGCTGGCTGGGATCCTGGCGGAAAGGGGCGGGATTTGGAATAGTCACCTCCCTCCTCTACTCCTCCCACTCCTCCTCCTCCTCCTCTCCTTAAACCCCACTCCCTTCTAAACTGGATAATATCACCTAGCTGGGTAATGAAACGTCTGCAAGAAAACTCACCAAGCTCTCTCTCCTCCTTCTCTTCCTCTTCCTCCTCCTCCTTCTCCATCACCTCCTCCTCCTCCTCCTCTCCTTAAACCCCACTCCCTTCTAAAACGGATAATATTACCTAGCTGGGTAATGAAACGTCTGCAAGAAAACTCACCAGGCTCTCCTTCTCTTCCTCTTCCTCTTCCTCCTCCTCCTCCTCCTCCTCCTCCATCACCACCTCCTCCTCCTCCTTCCCCTCCTCCTCCTCCTCCTCTCCTTAAACCCCACTCCCTTCTAAAATGGATAATATTACCTAGCTGGGTAATGAAACGTCTGCAAGAAAACTCACCAGGCTCTCTCTCCTCCTTCTCTTCCTCCTCCTCCTCCTCTTCCTCCTCCATCACCACCTCCTCCTCCTCCTCCTTCCCCTACCCCTCTTCCTCCTCCTCCTCTCCTTAAACCCCACTCCCTTCTAAAACGGATAATATTACCTAGCTGGGTAATGAAACATCTGCAAGAAAACTCACCAGGCTCTCTCTCCTCTTTCTCTTCCTCCTCCTCCTCCATCACCACCATCTCCTCCTCCTCCTCCTCCTCCCCCTCCCCCTCCCCCTCTTCCTCCCCCTCCCCTCCTTAAACCCACTCCCTTCTAATACTGGTAATGTTACCTAGTTGGGGAATGAAGCAAAGCTCAGAGAGCATCCGGGACCCTTCGCACATAAACCAGGACTGGTCCGTAGCACATTAGGGGCAGTCGGGGAACCCCGGCTGAGCCCCGGTCAGTAGCCCCCTCCCCTCCCCTTCCTTCTTCCTGCCCCAGATGAGAACGAGTGCTCCGGCTCGCGGTCTGCGGTTCGGCTCCTGCTACAACACGCTGGGAAGCTTCAAGTGTGTCTGCCCGTCTGGCTTCGACTTCGACCAGGCCCTGGGGGGCTGCCAGGACGTGAACGAGTGCGCCGCCGGAGGAGCCCCTGCAGCTACGGATGCTCCAACACCGAGGGGGGCTACCTGTGTGGCTGCCCCACCGGCTACTTCCGGGCAGGGCAAGGGTAAGGGTCTCCCTTTCTCCCCCACTGCGTTTCCGTACGTGCAGCTGTGAGAGAGCAGGCTGCTTGCTGTGACGACGCAGGATTCTAGGCTGATCCCTCGTTTGGCGCCACCTTCAGTTTCTGCTGCTCTTTCTCCACCATGACCACCAGTTCCACTCATGTCTTTATACTCGCCCCCCCCCCCAGGCACTGCGTCTCAGGACTTGGGTTCGCCAAGGAAAGCTATTTCTTGGGGCCCCCAGAAGAGGACGAGGAGAACCTGCTGTCTCCGGAAGCCTGCTACGAGTGCAAGATCAACGGATACCCCAAGAGAGGCCGCCAGCGGCGCAGCGTGAACGGCACCCAGGCCCACCAGGTAGAAAAAAATGGGAGGCTTGCCAAAGGTCCCCCCCCAACCTTAGGAGGGCCACATTTACTGGTGTCTTGGTAAATTATTGTTGTGTTTTATTTTCTCTCTAGCTGTTCTACGACGTTGCTCATATAATCAGGGTACCCGTGCGGAGGGACAAAAAACGCAGGGCGGCAGTGAATGAAACCCCCTCCCCTTTTTTTACCTGCATACGCAACATCTATAAAAACGGCAGGGCTTTGATCGCAGGGTAGTGACCACCATTTTGGTCTTCTTTGGCCTCCCCTGTAACTGCTACTGAAGCCGTATTCCTCCATTCGGTTAATTTAATTCTTGTTCCTCTTTCTTGGCAAGAATGGAATGGAATAGAAAATAGGAATAGAACAGAACAGAACAGAATAGAAAATAATAATAATATAGAATAGAATAGAATAGAATAGAATAGAACAGAACAGAACAGAACAGAACAGAACAGAACAGAACAGAAAATAATAATAATATAGAACAGAACAGAACAGAACAAAATAATAATAATATAGAATAGAATAGAATAGAATAGAATAGAATAGAATAGAATAGAATAGAATAGAATAGAATATGCAATGGTGAATAGAATAGAATAGAATAGAATAGAATAGAATAGAATAGAACAAGGAATAAAATAATAGAATAGAATAAGGAATAGAATAGAATAGAATAGAATAGAATAGAATAGAATAGAATAGAATAGAATAGAAACAAGAGTTGGAAGGGACCTTGGAGGTCATCTAGTCTGACCCCCTGGCTCAGGCAGGAGACCTTATTACCATTTCAGACATACAGCTGTCCAGTCTCTTCTTAAAAGGCTCCAGTATTGGAGCACCCACAACATCTGGTGGCAAGCCGTTCCACTGGTTAATTGAGAGAGAGAGAGAGACCCCTTTTGTGGCACCTCCGTAAATACTGGAAGGCTGCTATCGTGTCTCCCATACGCTTTCTTTTCACTAGACTAGACCAGTCCCAATTTGTGAAACCTTTGTTTGTTTTAGTCCCCAGCCCCCTAATCATGTTTGTTGCTCTTCTCTGCACTCTTTCCAGACTCTCCACATCTTTTTTGTGGTACTGAATGCGGTATTCGAGGTGTGGACATACTAGGGCTTTACAAAGCGGGACTAAGTAGAAACTCTGTTTCTACAAGCCAGGATTGTGTTAGCTTTTTTGGCTACTGCTGCAGCACACGGCTGGCTCCTGGTCAAGGGATCGTCCACTAGGAGCCCAAGGTCCCTCTCCCAGTTGCTGTTTTTAAGCCAGGCCTCCCCCAATCTGTACTTGTAGCTTTGGTTTTTCCTGCCTAAATGTAAAACTGTGCTTTTCTCCACATTGAAACGCATTTTGTTGGATAGGGCCCATTGTTCAAGTTGGTCAAGATCTTTTTAATAATAATAGTAATAAGGATAAAGCTGGAAGGGACCTTGGAGGTCATCTAATCCAACCCCCTGCTCAGGCAGGAAACCCTATACCATTTTGGAGAAATGGCTGTCCAGTCTCTTCTTAAAAACTTCCAGTGTTGGAGCATTCACCGCTTCTGCAGGCAAGGAGTTCCACTGGTTAATTGTTCTCACTGTCAGGAAGTTTCTCCTTAGTTCCAGGTTGCTTCTCTCCTTGATTATTTTCCACCCATTGCTTCTTGTCCTGCCTTCTTCAGGCGCTTTGGAGAATAGCTTGACTCCCTATAATAATAATAATAATAATAATAATAATAATAATAATAATAATAATAATAATAATAATAATAATAATAATAATAATAATAATAGTAATAGTAATAGTAATAGTAATAATAGTAATGGTAGTGGTAGTGGTAGTAGTAGTAGTAGTAGTAGTAGTAGTAGTAGTAGTAGTAGTAGTAGTAGTAGTAAAGTTGGAAGGGACCCTGGAGGTCATCTAGTCCAACCCCCTGTTGAGGCAGGAGACCCTGTCCCATTTGAGACAAATGGCTGTCCAGTCTCTTCTTAAAAACCTCCAGTGTTGGAGCATTCACTGCTTCTGGAGGCAAGGAGTTCCACTGGTTAATTGTCCTGACTGTCAGGAAGTTTCTCCTTAGTTCCAGGTTGCTTCTCTCCTTGATTCGTTTCCATCCGTTGCTTCTTGGCCTGCCTTCAGGCACTTTGGAGAATAGCTTGACTCCCTCTTCTTTGGGGCAGCCCCTGAGATACTGGAAGACTCTATCCTGTCCCCCCCTCGTCCTTCTCTTTGTTAAACTAGACATCCCCAATTCCAGCAACCGTTCCTTATATGCTTTGGCCTCCAGTCCCCTGGTCATTTTTTAATCCTGAGCTTGTCTTCCGGGGCTATGTTGGCTATTCTCCTGCCAGTCTGATGTCATCTGCAGATTTGATGAATGCCCCTTCCATTCCCTCATCTAAGTCAATCATGAACATATTGCTCTGACTACAAAGCCCATCTGCTCAATCTCCATTTCTGAGTTGAACGTTTTCCAACTTGGACATTCTTGTTTCTGCCCCCTCGGTTGATGTGCAGCCTAAGGGTCTAAGACGGCACCTTGGGCTACCCCACGGCTTCCATGCCCAGCCTTTGCCCTTGCCCCCCTCCCCCCCAAAAATAAAATAAATAATATCCTGAGCTTGACCACCTCTCCCGCTTTGCCTTCGGCAGGATGCGGGACTCAGCCTGGCCAGCATCGACGTCGAGACGCCCCTGGTGTTCGCCTTGAACCTTTCGGACCTGGGCCGGAAGAGCCACATCCTGGAGCTTCTGCCCGCCGTGGAGCCCCTGGAGCACCACATCCGCTACGTGATCGCCCAGGGCAACCGGGACGCCCACTTCCACATCCAGCAGAAGGAGGGGCTGAGTTACCTGCACCTGGGCCACAAGCCGGCCGGCCCCGGGACCTACCTGCTGCAGATCGTCAGCGTGCCCGTCGCCCACCCGCGAGAACGGCCGAAACTGGAGGACGGCAAGGGACTCAACTCGGCGGCCGCCGGAGAGAGGGGCCACGCCCTGAAGATGAAGCTGCAGCTTCACCTCTTTTAACCCCGTCTCAGAGACCCTCCTCCCCTTCCCCCCCCCCCAAAATAATAATAATAATAACCCGGGCCCAGGCTGTACCACGCTCCCTTCGGACCCTCCCCAGCCCTGCCACCGCTCTTCCAGCGTCCTCCCTCTGCCACCCGGGGGCTGGAAGGAGGGGGACAGCCCCGGATCTGGACCACAGCCCTCCTGTTGACCCCAGCCCAGCATTTTGGTTACTCTGCCCCCCCTACCCCCCCCCGTTCTCCTCTCCGGCCTGCTGCCTTCCAGGCGCCTAGGAGAGCTCCAAAGGTCTCTCCGCCTGGACCGTCTCCCTTTCCTCTTCCCTACCTTTCCCCGTCCCCTTTTAAGCCCGCTTTCCCAGCTGGCGCGTGGAGGTCTGGCATCCAGGGGCCGAAGCCAAGGGAAGCCTTTCGGCTCCAAGCGCGGCCTGCCTCGAACCCAGGACCGCTCGTCCGCTGGCAGAGCGGAGTCTGCAATCTCGTGTCCCAGGCCGCTAAGAGGGCATCGGGTGACCGTGCAATTGAAGCCTGCCTCTTTTCACCCACCCACCCACCCCAAAAGGCGGGAGGGGCGTCGTTCTTGACTTTTTGGACCCCCTCCCCGGCAGACTTCTGCGCTTTAAACCTCCTCTCCCCCCCCCCCCCAAAGCCGGCAGAAGGTTGTTGCAGCAATCTCTCCGGAGGGAGAGTGGAGGCCGCCCCGCCTCTGTTTTACATCGGTGCCAAGTCTGGAGTCCGCTAACTAAAGCAGCAGAGAGTGGAACGATCGTCCGAAGGAACAAATGCTCTTATTCAGAGGACGGGGGGGGGCTGTAGCTTTGCTGGGAGTTGAGGGGGGGGCAAGCAGCCTGGAGGGTGGGGAATTGGAATTTGCTAGGCTAGCAAAAAAAAAATACTTGAAAACGTAAGCTTGAGATATGAGCTCCCACGTGAGCTCTGGGAAGCTTTAGCCAGCAGCGTCCCCCCCAAAACCCCCCACTTATCTAACTTGCCTTTCTGGGGGGGGATGGAGGGCTTCATTTTCTCTGTAAATCCAACCCCCCCCCAAAAAAGAATACCCTGGACGTGACGTCACAGTCTCCCCTAGAGAACAACTGAATGATTAGGCTTGCTCCGGAGGAGTAGGGAAGAACAAGAGTTGGGAGGGGACCTGGGAGGTCATCTAGCCCAACCCCCTGCCGAGGCAGGAGACCCTTGACCATCTGCCCAGTCTCTTCTTCAAAATCTCCAGTGACGGAGCGCTCACGATTTCTGGTGGCCAGCTGTTCCGCTGGTTGATTGTTCCTCCTCCCGGTCGGGAAGTTTCTCCTTAATTCCAGGTTTGCTTCTCTCCTTGGTCAGTTTCCCACCGTTGTTTCTCGTCCTGCCCTCGGGGGCTTTGGTGAATAACGTGACCCCTCTCCTCTTCTTTGGGGCAGCCCCTCAAATACTGGAAGGCCGCTATCCTGTCCCCCCCCCATCCTTCTCTTTGTTAGACCAGACACGCCCAGTTCCTGCAAAGTCCTGTCCTTAGAGGCGTCGCTTGGAATCTGGGTTCACAAGGCACAGAAAAACAAACAAACCAGAAATGATGGTTAGCCTGGGTGTTGTGTGAACTCAGCCAGCCCCAGCCTTTGCGGACCCTTGTTGGGATACAAGAAGGGAAGCAATTCGGAAAGCGAACGAGAGCCCAGGCTTGAAGCAGGGCAAGTCACGGGAAGCTCAAACATCCAGGTTAAATGCTTGCCTGCCGCCCCCCCCCCAGGCCTTGCAATGGCTGCCCCCCCCCGTCCCACTGGCCAGCAGGCCAGGAGCAAGACGGGCTCCGTAGTCAGGCTGAATCGCCAGACAACGGAGCCCCGACGGAGGAGATACAGGCAGTACTTTTGAGTTTACGCTGCTTCGTTTAGGGACCGTTCAAACCTACGACGGCCCCGGGGAAAAGCAAACGACCCTTTTTCCACACTTCACGACCCGTCACAGCATCCCTCGTGGTCACGTGATCCAAATCCAGTCGTTCGGCAACCCGATTCACATTTATAATGTTATTAACTTAGCACGGTTGTTAAGTGAATTGTCAACTTAGCTGGTTAATCATCACCATCATCATAAAGTTGGAAGGGACCTTGGAGGTCATCTAGTCCAACCCTACATCATTTCAGGAACCCCCTAGACCATTTCGGACAAAGGGCTGCCCAGTCTCTTCTTAAAAGCTTCCAGGGTTGGAGCATTCACTGCTTCTGGTGGCAGGTGGTTCCCCTGGTTAATTGTCCTCACTGTCAGGAAGTTTCTCCTTAGTTCTAAGTTGCATCTAATAGCTTAGTTAAGTGATTAACAGCAATCTCTGTGATCTGCTTAACAACGGTGGCCAGGAAGGCCGTAAAGTGGGTCAAAACCCACGAGAAAGGTCTCCTTAGCAACCGACGTAAGTAAAGGACTTTATTTTGCATCGCTTTGGCAGAAAAGGAAGTTTTTTCCCCCCTCTTTTTCAGAGAAAGGCCCAGCTGGGTGGAAAAGCGGCTATTCTATTGTAATGGGGATAAAAGGGGCCCCCAAAAAATATCCTCCCGCCCCCCCCCAATAAAAGAGGAACGTGAATTTGCTGAACACCCACAAACTCACAGTAACAACCAACACACAATCTTATTGCGCCATACGAACTTACGGCACAACGCGCCGGCCCCGGCGCGTTGTGCCGTAAGTTCATATGGGGCAATAAGATTGTGTGTTGGTTGTCACTGTGAGTTGTGTCGCGGAGGGGGGGTGCACAAAGGGAGGCTTAGCCAATCTCATTGGACACATGTACTTTGACAATCCAGGTTGATTTGATTTGATTTGATTTGAAACAAACGGGGATTAAACCCCCTTTCCAAAGGAGGCCCTTAGTTTCCCAACCTTTGTGGGGCCGTTTCTTTCACACGGCGCCCTTGTCCTCATTTAGTGACCGTTCAAAGGGGCCACGGCGCTGAAAAAAAAAAGCAAGGTGTGGCCGTTTTTCACACCACCCCTGCAGTTTGCCCAAGGGTGCTGCGACCGTCTGACAAGCCAACTCAGTCGGGGACGCCGGCTTCACTAACTCCTCGACTCCAGAGATTCGCTTAGCGACGCCGGCGAGAAAGGGCGTACAACAGGACAAAACTCACTTCAGGCACTTCATTCACTTAGCGGCAAGCGAGGCCCCAGTAAACGGGGACACAACTTGCCTAGCAAAATGTCCCCCTGAGCGGCGGACCCTTTGGGCTCCCCCTGTGGTCGTAAGCCGGGGACGACCTTGTCGGAAGCCGAGTTGGAAGGGCGCCAACAGGGTTTCACGTGGTTCCCCGGGATGCTGCGACGGTCGTTAAGAGTGAAAAAGGGCCACGCATTCCCCTCCCCCTCCCCTTTTTTTTCTTCCTTCAGTGCGTTGTAACTTCAGACAGTCAGTAAAAGAACGGTCGTAAGTTGCGGGCAACTTGTGCCCCCTCCCCCAGCACTCCACTCGGAGCGTATCCCAAAGGCGGCAGGAGGAGAGGATAAGGGAAGGTCAGCGTGTGTGTGTGTGTGTGTGTGTGTGTGTGTGTGTGTCAAAATCGATGGATGTCCACCTTGTTGACTACTTCATCTAAGGGGGGGGCAGGCAATGAATTCAACCCTGCAAGGGAGGCCAGCCGCTTTATTAGACAGACGGGCAGCCGCGAATGCAAATTTTCCCAGGAGCCCCACCCGTAACGAAGCAAAGCGGGGGGGCTTCGACCACCCGCGGGGGCGGCTGTCCTCTTGTCCTGTTTAGGCCGTGAATGCAGTGGGGAGGGGGCCGGGCTGGATGAGCTCAAGAGGGCCTTTCCCACTCTCTCGGAAGGCAAAACTCCCCACTGCGACCTCAGCCTCCCCGTTTGGGTGCAGCGCTCCCGTCCCATGCCAAAGATGACTTCGGTCTCCAAATCTCTGGGGAGCTGTACTCTTTGCCCACCCCCCAACACCCCAAATCTCAGGCCATTTTGTCCGGGGGGGTCTCTGAAGATGCCTAGAGAGGCCTCTGCAATCGGTGCTAGCCAGCCCCCCTCCTCCTCCTGGCCCCCCCAAATATCCAGGGGGGGGAGTCTGAAAACTTGAGCCCCTCCTGTCCCAGCTGATCCTCACTGGGGGGGACAGAAGCAGCTCCCCCCCCCTTGTCCTTGCTGCCTTAAATGTCTACTTTGCCTTCTCTTTTATTAATAATGGTGACAATAATAATAATCCAGTAGTTGAAGATTTGCGCCAGGGTGCGCGAGGGGGGGGCACGTGGGATTTGAACCCCCCCCATTTGTCAGAGCGTGGAGCTGCGAGGGGGTGCCCTCCGGTCCAACACGGCCGTGGGCTTCCTCGTGGGGAGGGTCACTTCGGCCACACTCGGGTCTTGCCCCTTTCGGTTTGTGTCACGAGCGACGGCGGCAATAAAATTATTTTGGGTTAAATCTGGCGGGCTCCGTCTGGTTTATCGCAGGCCGGCTTCACGCATCCCCCCCTCCCTCCCTCCCCTTTAAGCACCCAAGTTGTGCATTTGTGTTGCGCTCCCAGCGATGCCAACTGCAGGCGGTCCTTGACTTGAAGCCCGTCGCTAAGCGAGGCGATTTTATCTCGTTTCCATCACCGCCCTGTTGAGCAACAGACGTAAAGTCGAGGCAAGCCACATTTTGTGACCTTTCTCACCAGAGTTGTTAAGCAAATCACACAGTCGTTTAGCAAACCTGGCTTTCCCCTTCTTGGACTTTGTTGAAAGTTGCAGATGACCATCGCATGACACACACACACACATACACACACACACATGGGATGCCAATCGCTTGGATCGCTAGTCGTAAATGTGAGGATTGATCGTTAAGTGGCTTTTTTTTTTCCAGGTGGTTTGGACTTTGAATTTTTGCTAAACAAATGGTTGTTAAGCCAAGGACTGTCTTGTCGCCTTGCGGCTCGTGTGTTGCGGCCGTCTTCCCCGGGATGATTTCATTATTCCTGGGAAACGTCCGTAGGAAATTGTCCGCCATCCGATTCCTGGTTTGTCCCAAAGGGGCTTTGTCACGAGGCCACCGGGGGATCTTCAGCCAACACAACATAGGCGCAACATTTCAAACCCACGAATACAGCAAGGCAGAAGCTGCTCCACCCCAGGGACGAAACACCCAGCCACAAACTGAGCAACGTGGTGTGTGCAGGACAATGCCGGGGAGCCGTGGGCAGATCTCTGCATTGGGGAAACAAAAGGACCGCTTCACAAGCGCTTGGCACAACGGAGGAGAACCAACCCATCGGGAGCAGAGTCAGATGTCCGTCTGCATTTACAGGACAAAGTCCGCTCTTTCGAGGACAGGAAAGTCCACATTTTGGACAGAGAGGACCGCTGGCTTGAGAGGGGTCCAAGAGGGCATCTAGGTCCAAATTGGGGGTGGGGGGAATACGGCAATGTCTATCTGCAGTCTACAACACAATCCTTTCGACAGTTCCAAGAAGGCTCCAGACCCCTTTGCACCACTCAGGTGACCCTGAGGACACAGAGATAAACCTCCCAGTGGCCTCAACGACTCTCAGAGAGAGAACTAATGACCAGCTCTCTGCAAGGAGTAGAAATCCTTCCCTTCCCCCACCATCCAGTCGGAGCTGAAGAAGCTTCTGGGATGAGAAGCGAAACGTCTTCAAAGGAAAAACCAGAAAGTCCTGGGGAAAAAAGCCCCTCGGGGATGTTCCCGTAAAAGCGCAGAGCCCAGTTCATCTGGTGGCCTCGGCTTTTGACTGGCGGCCCATTTGGATGGAGATCAAAGTGGGTGGTGGCCCAAAACAGGCAGTCCTGAACTTATGACCGTCTGCTTAGTGACGGTGCGAAGCCCCAAAGGACCCACCTGGCTGCGTTTCAGGTGCTGGGCAACAACCAAGCAGTCTTGTGTCCCCGTTTTATGACACAGTTTCTCCGAAAAAACGGCATTGGCTTCCAGTTTTGGGCAACCCCCCCCCACCACCACCACCAAAACATTGGTTTGCTTAGCGACCGTGGCACTCGCTTAATGACTGTGGTGATTCCCTTAGTGACCCCTGCAAAGTCAGATTGTAAAAATGGGGTGGGCCCCAGGGCCGACTTGTTTTTCAGAAAGAAACGCTCAAGACGCCATTTTGAACCTGCAAGGGCTTCTAAATGTCAGAATGGGTGTCGTACCCGGGTCATTCCCCCCCCCAGGTCCCGTCCCCAAGGATCGAAGGAGAGGGACCCCCAACTGACCAAGGACTAACCAGCATCTGGGATGATGCATTTCTGGACAGCGAGAAGCAGAGACCGATCTTAGCAACAAAAGACAGCTTTATTTGGGGACCCCCCAGAAGGAGGGAGGGAGCCCCTTACAGACAGGATGACACAAACGATACCCCCACCCACCCAAAACCCGGTGGCCCCGCCCAGCCTCTCCCACAAAGGACGGGCTACTGTTCCAGCTCATTTGCAAAGGGAGGGTGTCTGTGGAACTCCCTGCCACATGTTCAGGGAGGGAATGCCATGTTTCTTCTCCTCCCCCCCACCACTAGATAAACTGACCGCTGTGGCCTCCTCTTCCTCCTCCTCCCCCCTGATCTCCAAGATGGCGTCCAGCCTTCGCAGACCTTGAGCTGTAAGAGGACCGCAGGAACCCAACTCTAGCATCAAGGCTCCAGTCCTCATGGCTGCAAAAACAAGACCTTCGGAAGGCATTGTACATAGTGCAGCCTCCGCTCTTGCTGGACTTCACTGCACCCCGGCAGCTTTGTTGCAGCGCTCTGTGGATGAGCTGGACTACAACTCCCATCCTCCACAGGAATGTGGTTTGGGTTTCAAGGCCTGGCTGTGTTTTGCAGAGCTTCAGCTGTTAGGGGGACAGGAAACTGGGCAGGTGGGTGGGTGGGTGGACACTGATTCATCTTTGGAAAAAGGCCACTGGTTGGGTTGACACCCCCCTCCTGAGCCCCATCATTGGGGGGGAGAGAAAGGGGCTTTCAGGATGCTCCAGTCCCCCCCCCCAAAAAAAACCCGGTGAGCAGACCCTGCACGCTCAGAGGCACTGTACCCCTTTTCTGCACAAAGGGCCTGATCCACCAAAGCCACCCAACAGCAAAGTCAGTGCACTGGCCCCACAACCATTTGGGGCGGGGGGGTCTGCCTGGGTCACCTGCAGCCCCTCCCGAATACTGTCCAACCCACATGGGTTGGACTCTAAAGGCCCAGAATGCTCAGCCTGTGGGGCTGGGGCTGGAATGACCCAAGACGGGGAGAATGTTTCTCCCCCCCCCCCAAGCTGACTCAGTTGCCCACCCACATCTTCACTCTAGCCAAGGGGCGGGGGTGGGGGGTCTCTTGCTGGTCAGTTCTCCTAAATTCATTATTTTCTTTCCCCCCTTTACTCTTTTGCACTTCATCCCCCCCAGTGCCAAAAATGGATTCTCCCCCCCCCACCCCGTTAAAATAGTATTTCTGAACCTTAGCAACATTTTTTGATGTCTGGATTTAGAAATAGGGCCTGATCCGTCTGCATTAGAATCAGAATTAGAATATTCTATTCCAGAACAGGGCTGGAAGGGACCTTAAGAGATCTTCTAGTCCAGCCCCCCGCTCAAGCAGGAGAGACCCTATACCATCTCAGACAAGTGACTGTCCAGTCTCTTCTTTAAAACCTCCAGTGATGGAGCACCCACGATTTCTAGTGGAAGCTGTTCCACTGGTTGATTGTCCTCACTGTCAGGAAGTTTCTCCTTAATTCCAGCTTGCTTCTCTCTTTTTGGTCAGTTTCCAATCACTGTTTGTTGTCTTGCCTTCAGGTGCTTTGGTGAATAACATGACCCCCCTCTTCTTGGGGGCAGCCCCTCAAATACTGGAAGACTGCTATCATGGTCTCTCCTGTTTCTTCTTTTCTTCAGACTGGCCAAACCCAAGTCCCACAGCCGTTCTTCGTATGTTTTAGTCTCCAGTCTCCTTGGATCATCTTAGTTGCTCTTCTCCGAATTTTTTTCCAAACTCTCAACATCTTTTTTTGTGACATGGTGACCAAAACTGGCTGCGGTGTATCCCAGGTGTGGTCTCACTAGGGTTTTATAAAGCGGTACTCAGACTTTGCGTGATCTTGATTTTATGCCTCTGTTTCTACAAGCCAGGATTGTGTTCGCTTTTTTGGCTGCTGCTGCACACGGCTGGCTCCTGGTCAAGGGATCGTCCACTAGGACTCCAAGGTCCCTCTCACAGTTTACTGTTTTTAAGCCAGGTCTCGCCCAGTCTGTACTTTGGTTTTTCCTGCCTAAATGTTAAACATTGCTTTTTTTTCCCATGCTGGCTATGGAATTCTGGGAGTTGAAATCCAGCCACTTTAAAACGGCCAAGGTTTAGAATTACTGGTTTAACGCCACTACAGCTGCTTTTTAATCCCCACCTTTGGCTCCCAAAAGCATTAATCTCTTTATTAATCCTCCTTCTCATCATTATTATTACTAATCAACGTAATTAATGAATCGTTACGGGGCACGGGAGGGGGGGGAAGAGAGCGCCTGCCAGCACCGGATAATCCCAGCTCCGTTTTGTTATCGGAGTGACACACAGAGACTCTCAAAAGATCACACTTAGTCATCACACAGATATACAAATGCACACACACACACGCACACCAAACACCGACCCACACAGACCCTTCGACGCAAAGGGAGGAGATTTTTGCTTGCAAAAAAAGAAGGGAACATTTTTTTTTTTTTAGGTTTGGACGGTAAACAAAGACACACCATCGTCCTGGGCGCCCTAAAACCCACTAATCCCCAGGCTGGGAATCAAGGGGCATGTAGTCCACAGAAGGGGGCATCCCCGTTCACCACCCCCCCAGGTCGTGAAGGCTATTTCCAAAAACCAGGCGTCCCGTCGCCTGCTGGCATTCCGGTCAGGAATGTTCCCAACAGCTTTGCGAGGTAGGCCAGCTGGCTGGAAAGGGGTTTAAGAGGCCGTGGTGGCGATTTTAAGGCCTCCATGTGAATTTGCAAATGAGGTGAGGGGTTGTTGTTTTTTTCCTCCTCCTCTTTCGGCCACTGGGTGAAAAAGAACACAAATCTTGGTTGTTTTTTCACAAGCCAGCATAAGGCAAGGGGCTGACGGGTGCTCCCCAAGCGTGCAAAATTCGCACGCTGCACAGGGGGGCGCCCCCTGGATTTTTTGGGGGGGAGGGCAAATTCCTGAATTTTTTTTGCAACAGTGATCCAGGTCCCCGTTTGCAGAGGCCTGCAAACCCTAACGTCCCCTTTCCCGGCTGTGGCCCCCCCAGCCCCCCTCTCCATCTCTACGACACAAAGAAACACCGAAAAGCCACAGCAAAGGGGGGGGGACGGTCCGCCCCTGGCTCCCTCCTCAAGACAGACACGTCACACAGAAATACAGTGGGGCGGAGGGAGCCCCACACCGTCAGCAGCTCCGGGGGCCCCTCGCCCAGGGGCCCGAGGCCCGGGGTGCCCAGCTAGACGAGGGCGTAGTCGAACTGGCCCCGCTCCAGCCCCTCCTTGTGGTCAGTCCAGGAGGAGGCCGGCATGCGGCTGTAAGGGTCCAGCAAGATGCGGAAGCAGCGCACCATCAGCGTCACCAGGAAGATGAGCAGAAAGATGACAAAGGCAAACACCGTCTTCTGCTCGGCGTCCATGCCGGGGACGCCGGGACCGGCCTCCGCCTGCCCGGGTGACAGCAGCTCGTAATCCAGGGTGGAGGCGTCGTCCATGGCGGCAGCGCAGGAAACCCACGGGGAGTGGGGTGAAGGCGGAGGCGATGGGGGGGACCCTGGCCGGTCAGGCAGCCCACATCTCCCAGTCTGGGGCAGCCACGGCTGTGCACGCTAGGCCAGGGTGGGCAAGGCTACAGCCGGGGGGGGGCTTCGGGCACCTGGAAAAGAAGCAGAGGGGAGAGACGCCCCCCCACCATCATTTGGCGTTGGAAGTGCAGAGCGGATTGCGAGGGGGAAAGTGTGGCTGGTCAGCCGGGGCTGCGCACAGCTGGCTTCAGTGTTGGAAAGAGCCCTGGACTTCCCTCTGGATCCCTCCAGCCATCAATTCATCCGCCACCCCCCGTTTATCATCTATCTGTCATCCATCATTGATCTGCATCTATCTGTCTATCTATCATTATCTATCTGTCTGTCTGTCTGTATATCATTTATCTATCTATATCTATCTATCTATCTATCTATCTATCACCCATCTATCTATTTGACTGACTGTCTGTCTAGCTATATCTATCTATCCATCCATCCATCCATCATCTCTATCCTATCATCTATCTATCCATCCATCTCTCTCTATCATCTATTTACCTACCTACCTACCTACCTATCTATATCATCTATCTATCCATCCATCCATCTATCATCTCTATCCATCCATTTCTCTGTATCATCTATCTATCTATCTATCTATCTATCTATCTATCTATCTATCTATCTATCTATCAATCTATCACCCATCTATCTGACTGACTGTCTGTCTGTCTATCTCTCTCTCTCTCTCTATCTATCTATCACCCATCTATCTATCTATCTGACTGACTGTCTAGCTATATCTATCTATCTATCTATCTATCTATCTGTCTGTCTGTCTGTCTGTCTGTCTGTCTATCCATCCATCCATCTCTCTCTATCATCTACCTACCTACCTACCTACCTACCTACCTACCTACCTATCTATCTATCTATCTATATCATCTATCTATCTATCTATCCATCTATCCATCCATCATCTCTATCATCTATCTATCCATTCATTTCTCTCTCTCTCTCTCTCTCTATCTATCTATCTCTATATATCATCTATCTATCTATCTATCCATCCATCCATCATCTCTATCATCTATCTATCTATCCATTCATTTCTCTCTATCTATCTATCTATCTATCTATCTATCTATCTATCTATCTATCTATCTATCTATATCTCTCCTCTCTCCTCTCTGACTTCTGAGAAGGGGAGTCACTGGGGAAGACAGCAGGAAACCTCACAAGCTCTGGTCCCACAATCTCTTCCTTCATGACTACGGCAATTCGCTTAATGACCCCAGTGAGGACAGGCCGTAAACCAGCATTTTCCAAGGCTGCGGTCGTTAAGTGAATCCCTTGTTCACCCTAGGGCATTATTATTATTATTATTATTTTTGGCCAGAAACCAGGAGGCTGGCAGCTGGCTAAAAAACAAACCGTTTCCGGTGAAAACCTCCTAAGTTCCTGCAGGCGGGCACAGATGCCAGCCAGTTGCTGAGAATTCTGCCTCCGGGGATCCATGGTTAACTTTGAGGGGTGCCTGAATGAGGGGGTGGAATCTGCCGCTTCACTTCCGCCCCCTCCCCTACAATTTGACTCCGCCTTCTGGAGTGGGGCTGGGCCCCCCTACCCCAGAGCCAGATAAGGGGGCATCGCCAGCTGGGGCAAACATCCAAGTGGGCACACTTGGAGGGGACCCCCCCTTCCATCCAGAGGGAGCCTCTTACCTGCTGCCTGCTTTCCAAGGCCTCCTGCATCACCAGAGCCGGGGGGGGGGGTGGAAGAGACCCCCGTCACACAGTTGCCAGTCTTGAGGCCTCCCCCACATCAGGCTGAGGCTGGGAGAGAAATGGGGGGGGGGAAACAGCCTCAATTATTTGCATGCTTGGCTACAGACCTCCCCCCACCACCACCAAAGGGTCCACGTCCTGCCGCCAACACAGAAGACTCTGCAGGACGAGGACGAGGACGAGGGGACCCCGACATCCGGCGTCTTCTTGCTCAGAAACCCCAACCAGCTGCTTTGTAGGGGGGGCTCCCGAGCTGCAGAAGGAAGCCTTGACCTGTGAAGGGCCTTTGTGGGAGGAGGGGTCTGCTGCCTCCCCCAACTGGGTGGGGACACCAAACCTTGAAGCTGAAGAGCCCTCAATGGACCTGCCCTCCCGTCCCTTGCCAAGCTTCCCCGAAACAGCACAGGGTCTCCTGCTGGAGCAGAGGGTTGGACTAAATGACCTCTGGGGTCCCTTCCGACTCTGTCATCCTGTTATTCTACTGCCCCCCCCGTGGCAAGGGAGGGAAGGGGAGGGGAGGGAAGTAACCAGGTTACTAACTCAACAAGTGCAGTGATTCGCTTAACAACGGTGGCCCGCCAGGTCGTAAAACGGGGCAAAACTCACTTAACGACGGAAATTTAGGCCGCGCTTGTGGTCGTTAAGTTGAGGACTCCCTGTAGTCTGCATTCTGATTTCGGGCAGGGGCTGGAATGACCTGAGGCAGGAGGGAGAACGATGCCCCCCTCCAGCCAGGCGCCCCCCCATCTCCACCCTGGGACCCAGCCCCAAAGAGGGTCTCCCTGGTCAGTTCTCCCCCCCCCCTTGGCCGGACTTTCATCTAGGTGGACGATACAAAGGAGGGGCAGAGACGGAGCCGCAGACGCTTGTGGGGAGGGAGGCCAACGGATGGCAGAGACCGGATAGCCGTTTGTCTGAAATGGCCTGGGGTCTTCTGCCTGAGCACGGGGCTGGACTAGAAGACCTCCGAGGTCCCTTCCAGCTCTGTTGTTAGCTATCATAATAGTAATAGTAATAGTAATAGTAATAGTAATAGTAATAATAGTAATAATAAAGTTGGAAGGAACCTTGAAGGTCATCTAGTCCAACCCCCTGCTCAGGCAGGAAACCCTACACCATTTCGGACAAATGGCTGTCCAGTCTAATAATAATAATAATAATAATAATAATAATAATAATAATAATAATAATAATAATAATAATAATAATAATAATAATAATAATAATAATAATAATAAATAAAGTCAAGAAAAAGATTAGAGGTGAATACATCAAGAGAGTGAAGAAGATCTTAAAGTCCAAACTCAATGGAGGAAATACCGTGAAGGCAATCAACACCTGGGCAATTCCAGTCATTAGATACACAGCTGGAATAGTGGACTGGACTCTAGCAGAACTAAAAGCAATGGATAGGAAGACCAGAAAAATAATGACAATGAATCATGCCCTTCATCCACGCAGTGACATTGACAGACTTTATCTACCAAGGCAAATAGGTGGGCGTGGATGATGCTGCAAGTACATCAGATGGTTGAAGAAGAAAAAATGGCTTTGGAAGAATATCTGAAGGACAGTGTTGAAGATGCACTGAAATTAGTATATCAGGAAGGCTTACTGACTACTGGAGAGACCAAACTGGCCTACAAGAAAGACCAAATGAGGAACAGGATAGAGGCATGGGAAGACAAAGCACTACATGGCCAGTACATTAAAAAAAAATAGCTGGGAAAGCAGATAATAAAAAGACCTGGCAATGGCTAAGAGCAGGAAAATTGAAGAAAGAGACCGAGGGACTAATTCTGGCTGCACAAGACCAAACCTTAAGGACAAATGCATATAAAGTCAAAATTGAGAAGACAGCAACAGACAGTAAGTGCCGCCTATGCAGAGATGCTGAAGAAACAGGGGACCACCCGGTAAGCTGCTGCAAGAAGATCGCACAGACTGACTACAAGCAGCGGCATGACAAAGTAGCAGCAATGGTGCATTGGAAGATCTGCAAGAAATATCATTTGCCTGTAAGCAAGAACTGGTGGGATCATAAAATAGAGAAAGTCATAGAAAATGATAAAGTTAAACTGCTCTGGGACTTCAGAATTCAAACAGACAAGCACCTGCAACATAACACCCCGGACTTAACAATTGTCGATAAGAAAGACAAAAAAGTCCGGATAGTAGACGTGGCAGTGCCTGAAGACAACAGAATAGATGAGAAAGAACTGGAGAAGATCACAAAATACAAAGACCTACAAATAGAAATAGAAAGACTGGGGCAAAAGCAAGCAAGGGTAGGACCAATAGTCATAGGCGCCTTGGGTGCAATCCCAAAACAGCTGGAGCACCACTTGGACACCATCATCGGCATTGACAAATTCACCTTTAGTCAATTGCAAAAGGCGGCCTTACTAGGAACCGCTTCCATCCTGCAACGAGATCTGTGATACCATCAAACACCCACATCTGCCCATCCCAGGTCCTGGGTAAGGACTCGATAGGTAGACAAAATGCCAAATCCAGTCTGAACATCTGGCTGACTGTGCAATGATCCATAACAACAACAACGATAATAATAATAATAATAATAATAATAATGATGATGATGATGATGATGATGTTGGAAGGGACCTTGGAGGTCATCTAGTCCAACCCGCTGCTCAGGCAGGAAACCCTTTACCATTTCAGACAAATGGTTGTCCAGCTTCTTCTTAAAAACTTCCAGTGTTGGCGCATTCACCGCTTCTGGAGGCAGGTGGTTCCTTATCTAAGCTGCAGCCGCAGATCTGGCCAGGATCTGGCCTCAATCAAAGCAGGGCTGCGTCAGAGCCCGGCAACCATTGCACAATGTAGGCTCGGGAGTGGGTGCGTGTGTGTGTGTGTGTGTGTGTGGGTGGGTGGGTGGGTGTGTGGGTGTTTGTGAGGAGGGGTGTCAATCAAAGCGAATGCCAACTCTCAAAGGCCAAGGATGCGCTCAGGAAATTGATCCAGCTCAGCAGCCGTGCCAGCCGACGGACGGAGAGAGCGGCTCATAAAAAGATTCAATCTGTTTCTCTGAATGGAGGAAGCTGATGGCAGTGGCTGGGAGGGGGCTCTGGGGGGGCGTTCCTCCCCCACTACAAGGGCCGGGGTCTTTCCCTCCCCATATCTGCTGAGGGGTCGAGCCAGGGAGCCAAGCTGCGTGGGTGGTGGCTGAGATCACTCCGTCCATCCCTCCCTCCCTTTGTCTGTCTGTCTGTCCACCCACCCGTCCACCTTGTTTGACAGAAGGATGTAGCCCCTACGGGCGGTCCTCAACCTATGACGAAATTGGGACCAGAACCTCCGTCGCTAAGCCATGTGGCTCTTAAGTGAATCGCAGGGGTCTAGCATGCGGGAAGCAAATCTGGCCTCTCCCGTTGAATTTGCTACTCAGAAGCCCCCCCCCAAGAACTTTGCAAATGGCAATCACAAGACCCTGGGACTCTACCACCATCGTAATAATAAAGGCAGGAGACCCCTACCACTCCAGACAAGTGGTCTCTTCTTAAAAACCTCCAGTGATGGAGCACCGACAACTTCTGGTGGCCAGCTGTTCCGCTGGTTAATTGTTCTCACTGTCAGGAAGTTTCTCCTTAATTCCAGGTTGCTTCTCTCCTTGGTTAGTTTCCACCCGTTGCTTCTTCTCCTGCCTTCAGGTGCTTTGGAGAATAGCTTGACTCCCTCTTCTTTGGGGCAGCCCCTGAGATACTGGAAGGCTGCTATCCTGTCCCTCCTCGTCCTTCTCTTCTCCAGACTGGCCATGCCCAGTTCCTGCAGCCGTTCTTTTCGTCTCCAGGCCTTGGATCCTCTTAGTTGCTCTTCTCTGCACTCTTTCCAGAGTTTCGACATCTTTTTTTACATCGTGGCAATCATCACAGCGATGAAGAACGGGTGCATCATGATGTCCCCCCCCGCACCAGCCACAGGTCTCCAGCAAGGGGGGATATGACAGCTGCGTTCCAATATCTCAGGGGCTGCCCCAAAGAAGAGGGAGTCAAGCTCTTCTCCAAGGCGCCTGAAGGCCGGACAAGAAGCAACGGGTGGAAACTAACCAAGGAGAGAAGCAACCTGGAACTAAGGAGAAACTTCCTGACAGTCAGAACAATTAACCAGTGGAACAACCTGCCTCCAGAAGCGGTGGGTGCTCCATTACTGGAGATTTTTAAGAAGAGACTGGACATCTATTGGTCTGGAATGGTATAGGGTTTTCTACCTGAGCAGGGGGGTTGGACTAGATGACCTCCAAGGTCCGTTCCAGCTCTGTTATTCTATTCTATTCTATTCTATTCTATTCTAGTCTAGTCTAGTCTATATTCTTTTCTATTTTATTCTATATTCTATTCTATATTCCATTCTATTCTGTTCTGTTCTGTTCTAATTCTGTTCTGCTCTGCTCTACTCTACTCTTCTGCTCTGCTCTATTCTATTCTATATTCTTTTCTATTTTATTCTATATTCTATTCTACATTCCATTCCATTCTGTTCTGCTCTGCTCTGCTCTATTCTATTCTATTCTATTCTATTCTATTCTATTCTATTCTATTCTATTCTATTCTATTCTATTCTATATTCTTTTCTATTCTGTTCTGTTCTATTCTGTTCTATTCTGCTCTATTCTATTCTATATTCTTTTCTATTTTATTCTATATTCTATTCTATATTCCATTCTATTCTATTCTATTCTGTTCTGTTCTGTTCTATTCTAATTCTGTTCTGCTCTGCTCTGCTCTGCTCTACTCTACTCTATTCTGTTCTGTTCTATTCTATTCCATTCCATTCCATTCCTTCTTCCTCATCCTCCAGAGCTTGTCAGAATTTCATTCTTCAGTCTTTCCCACAAAGGGCTCACAGTTCATGAGGTCTGGATGGCAGCTGCTTCGGGGCAGAGGGGGATGGGAGTTGTAGTCCCATCAGGTCGGAAAAACCCTGTCTGGGGAAAGCTGAGCAATTTCTCTCTCCCCCCTCCCCCCCATGTGTAGCATTCACAGGCACGTTCCTCTGGGTGTGAATTCACCCTGGCCGTGTGTGCCTTCTGACACCGCCACCCCTGTCCCGGCCCACGCCGCTTCCCTGCCAGGACCCCTGGCCTTCTGCAACTCGCCACTCGCCCACAAAAGAGCCACCCTCGCCGGAGAAAAGCCACCGGGTGAAAATCAGGCACGCCCGGGCAGGTAAACGGCTGGCTAGGCAGACGCACGTCTGGGGAATCCGGCACATGGATCCGTGCGAGGAGAGCAATGCGCAGGAACGTGCATCGGCCAAGCCTTTTGCCCAGGTGAGGCCGAAAGGACCATGAAAAAGCAGAATTCAAACTTTGCACCTTGCGAAGAAGAAGAAAAACCCACTCCCCTCCAAACTCTCTCTCTCTCTCTCTTCCCCCTCCCCAACAGGCACTCCCCCCTCCAAGACTCACCTTCTTTCTTTCAGGGGGGAAGGGAGTGGGGGATTTGGGGGTGTCGGTGGTGGCAACCCCTGTCAATCCCAGCTGTCTCTGGGTCCGGGCGGTGCCCCCCACCTGCCTCTCTGCCAGGGACAGCCCTCGGCTGCCGCTTTCCCAGCCTCTGGAGCGTCCGTGCAGCAGCAGACACCCCCAGACGGTTCCCATGGAGACGGCATCAAGGAGGATGCCAGAAAAAAGGAGATTGTCATCTCGGAAGGAAGGAAGGGAGGAAAGAAGGAAGGAAGGAAGGAAGGATGGAAGGAAGGAAGAAAGAAAGAAAGAAAGAAAGAAAGAAAGAAAGAAAGAAAGAAAGAAAGAAAGAAAGAAAGAAGGATGGAAGGAAGGAAGGAAGGAAAGAAGGAAGGAAGGAAGGAAGGAGGGAAAGAAGGAAGGAGGGAAAGAAGGAAAGAAGGAAGGAAAGAAGGAAGGAAAGGAAGGAAGGAAAAAAGGAAGGAAGGAAAGAAGGAAAGAAGGAAGGAGGGAAAGGAAGGAAGGAAGGAAGGAAAGAAAGAAGGAAGGAAAGAAAGAAGGAAAGAAGGAAGGAAAGGAGGGAGGAAAGAAGGGAGGGAGGGAGGGAGAGAGGGAGGGAGGGAGAGAGGGAGGGAGGGGGGGTCTCAGAGAGGGCTGGCGAGAGAGGGTCAGGCGCGTTGGGCAGTCTCCAAAGAGCAGGCAGCAGAACATCCTGGCAGTAGGCCAGGCGGAGAGAGGTTCCCCCCAGGGACCCCCAGCAGGCTTCCTCCGGGCCCTGAAGTCGCACCCAGGATTGGGGAGGGGGGCCAGGAGAGGAAGGTCTGCCCTCTGAGACCGCCTCCCCCCCATCTCCAAGACAGTTGGGGCAAAAATTGGTCTGTAGCAGCAGAGAGAGAGGGTTCATTCTCGCAAGCAACAGAGCTTGGCAACTTTAAGAGGGGGGGACTTCAACTCCCAGAATTCCCCAGCCAGTGGGAGTTGAAGTCCCCCCTGTTAAAGTTGCCAAGGCTGAGAAGCACAGTCAGGGTAGAAGATCCCAGTCATAATCAGCCTCCCAACAGTCACAGAGTTAATTTTCTCAAACAGAGAGAAAGTCTCTGGATCCAGTCTCTTTCTCCCTCTCCCTCTCTCCCTCCCTCTCCCTCCCTCCCTCCCTTTCTCCCCTTTCTGTCTCCCTCCCTCTCCTTTTCTCTCCTTCCCTCACTCTCCCCTTTCTGTTTCCCTCCCTCCCTCTCTCCCTATTTCTCTCCCTCCCTCCCTCCCTCCCTCTCTCCCCTTTCTGTCTCCCTCCCTCTCTCCCTGTTTCTCTCCCTCCCTCCCTCTCCCCTTTCTGTCTCCCTCCCTCTCTCTCCCTGTTTCTCCCTCTCCCTCTCTCCCTCCCTCTCCCTCCCTCCCTCCCTTTCTCCCCTTTCTGTCTCCCTCCCTCTCCTTTTCTCTCCTTCCCTCACTCTCCCCTTTCTGTTTCCCTCCCTCCCTCTCTCCCTATTTCTCTCCCTCCCTCCCTCCCTCCCTCTCTCCCCTTTCTGTCTCCCTCCCTCTCTCCCTGTTTCTCTCTCTCCCTCCCTCCCTCTCCCCTTTCTGTCTCCCTCCCTCTCTCCGCTTCTCTCCCTCCCTCTCCCCTTTCTGTCTCCCTCCCTCCCTCTCCATTTCTCTCCCTCCCTCTCTCCCCTTTCTGTCTCCCTCCCTCCCTCTCTCTGTTTCTCTCCCTCCCTCCCTCTCCCCTTTCTGTCTCCCTCCCTCTCTCTCCCTGTTTCTGGTCCTCCCTCTCTCCCCTTTCTGTCTCCCTCCCTCCCTCTCTCCCTGTTTCTCTCCCTCCCTCCCTCTCTCCCCTTTCTGTCTCCCTCCCTCCCTCTCTCCCTGTTTCTCTCCCTCCCTCCCTCTCTCCCCTTTCTGTCTCCCTCCCTCTCTCTCCGTTTCTCAACCTCCCTCCCTCTCCCCTTTCTGTCTCCCTCCCTCTCTCTCCCTGTTTCTGGTCCTCCCTCCCTCTCTCCCCTTTCTGTCTCCCTCCCTCTCTCCCTGTTTCTCTCCCTCCCTCCCTCTCCCCTTTCTGTCTCCCTCCCTCTCTCCGTTTCTCTCCCTCCCTCCCTGTCTCTCCTTTGTCTCCCTCCCTCTCTCTCCCTGTTTCTGGTCCTCCCTCTCCCCTTTCTGTCTCCCTCCCTCCTTCTCTTTCCCTGTTTCTCTTCCTCCCTCCCTCTCCCCTTTCTGTCTCCTCCCTCTCTCCGCTTCTCTCCCTCCCTCCCTCTTCTCCTTCCTCTCTTCCCTCCTTCTTTCCCCTTTCTATCTCCCTCCCTCTCTCTCCGTTTCTCTCCCTCCCTCTCCCCTTTCTGTCTCCCTCTCTCCCTCTCTGTTTCTCTCCCTCCCTCCCTCTCTCCCCTTTCTGTCTCCCTCCCTCCCTCTCCATTTCTCTCCCTCCCTCCCTCTCTCCCCTTTCTGTCTCCCTCTCTCCCTCTCCCTGTTTCTGGTCCTCCCTCCGTCTCTCCCCTTTCTGTCTCCCTCTCACCCTCTCTTCCTGTTTCTCTCCCTCCCTCCCTCTCCCCTTTCTGTTTCCCTCCCTCTCTCCACTTCTCTCCCTCCCTCTCTCCCCTTTCTGTCTCCCTCCCTCTCTCTCCGTTTCTCTCCCTCCATCCCTCCCTCTCTCCACTTCTCTCCCTCCCTCTCCCCTTTCTGTCTCCCTCCCTCTCTCCGCTTCTCTCCCTGCCTCCCTCTCTCCCCTTTCTGTCTCCTCTCTCCCTCTCTCTCCGTTTCTCTCCCTCCCTCCCTCTCCCCTTTCTGTCTCCCTCCCTCTCTCTCCGCTTCTTTCCCTCCCTCCCTCCCTCTCTCCCCTTTTTGTCTCCCTCCCTCTCTCTCCCTGTTTCTGGTCCTCCCTCCCTCCCTCTCCCCTTTCTGTCTCCCTCCCTCTCTCCACTTCTCTCCCTCCCTCTCTCCCCTTTCTGTCTCCCTCCCTCTCCGTTTCTCTCCCTCCCTCCCTCTCTCCCCTTTCTGTCTCCCTCCCTTCCTCTCTCTCCGTTTCTCTCCCTCCCTCCCTCTCCCCTTTCTGTCTCCCTCCCTCTCTTTCTGCTTCTCTCCCTCCCTCCCTCTCTCCCCTTTCTGTCTCCCTCCCTCCCTCTCCATTTCTCTCCCTCCCTTCCTCTCTCCCCTTTCTGTCTCCCTCCCTCCCTCTCTCCCTGTTTCTCTCCCTCCCTCCCTCTCCCCTTTCTGTCTCCCTCCCTCTCTCTCCGCTTCTCTCCCTCCCTCCCTCTCTCCACTTTCTATCTCCCTCCCTCCCTCTCTCCACTTTCTGTCTCCCTCCCTCCCTCTCTCTCCCTGTTTGTCTCCCTCCCTCCCTCTCCCCTTTCTGTCTCCCTCCCTCTCTCTCCCTGTTTCTGGTCCTCCCTCCCTCTCTCCCTCTGTTTCTCTCCTTCTCTCCCTCTCTCCCTCTCCTCCTTTCTCTCTCCCTCCCTCCCTCTCTCTTTCTCCATTTCTCTCCCTCCCTCCCTCCCTCCCTCTCCCTTTCTTTCCCTCCCTTTCTCCCTCTCTCCCTCTCTCTCTCTCTCCCTCTCTCTTCCTCTTTCTCTCCCTTTCTCTCTCCCTCTCCCTCCGTTTCTCTCCCTCCCTCTCTCCCTCTCTCCTTGTCTCTCCGTTTCTCTCCCTCTCTCTCCCTCCCTGTCTCTCTCCCTCCCTCCCTCTCCCTCTCTCCTCCTTTCTCTCTCTCTCCCTCCCTCTCTTTCTCTCTCCTCCCTCTTTGTTTCTCTCCCTACCTTTCCCTCTCTCCCTTTCTTTCCCTCCCTTTTTCCCTCTCCCTCCCTCCCTTTCTCTCTTTTTCTCTCTCTCTCCCTTTCTCTTTCTCTCCCTCCCTTTTTCTCTTTCTCTCTCCCTTTCTGTTTCTCTCCCTCCCTCCCTCTCTCCTTTCTCTCTCTCCCTCCCTCTTTCTCTCTCTCTCCCTCCCTCCCTTTCTCTCTCTTTCTCTCTCCCTCCCTCCCTCTCTCCCTCTCCTCCTTTCTCTCTCTCCCTCCTTCTCTCTCCTTCTCCCTTTGTTTCTCTCCCTCCCTCCCTCTCCCTCTCTCCCTTTCTTTCCCTCCCTTTCTCCCTCCCTCTCTCTCACTCTCTCCCTTTTTCTCTCTCCCTCTCCCTTTCTTTCTCTCCCTCCCTTTTTCTTTCTCTCTCCCTTTCTGTTTCTCTCCCTCCCTCCCTCCCTCTCCCTCTCCTCTTTTCTCTCTTCCTCCCTCTCTTTCTCTCTCTCCTTGCCCCTCTTTGTTTCTCTCCCTCCCTCCCTCCCTCTACGTCTCCTCCTTTCTCTCTCTTCCTCCCTCTCTTTCTCTCTCTCCTTCTCCCTCTTTGTTTCTCTCCTTCCCTACCTACCTCTCCCTCTCTCTCTTTATCTCTCTCCCTCTCTCCCTCTCTCTCTCAGATATCCAATAGATGGAGGGAGAGAAAGAGGGAGAGAGAAAGAGACAGAAAAAGATGGAGGGAGAGAAAGAGGGAGAGAGAAAGAGGGAGAAAGGAGAAAGGGGGAGGGAGGGAGGGAGAGAAAGAGAGGGAGGGGGAGAGAGAAAAAGAGAGAGAGGGAGGGAGAGAAAGAGAAAGAGGGAGAGAGAGAGGGAGAAAGGAGAAAGGGGGAGGGAAGGGAAGGGGAGAGAGGGAGAGAAACAGAGAGGGAGGGAGAGAGAAAGAGACAGAAAAAGAGGGAGATGGAGGGAGAGAAAGAGGGAGAGAGAAAGAGGGAGAAAGGAGAAAGGGGGAGGGAGGCAGAGAAAGAGAGGAAGAGGGAGAGACAGAAAAAGAGAGAGGGAGGGAGAGAAAGAGAAAGAGGGAGAGAGAAAGAGGGAGAAAGGAGAAAGGGGGAGGGAAGGGAAGGGAAGGGGAGAGAGGGAGAGAAACAGAGAAAGAGAGGGAGAGGGAGACAGAAAAAGAGAGAAAGAGGGAGAGAGGAAGAGGGAGAAAGGGGGAGGGAGGGAGAGAGAGGGAGAGGGAGAGACAGAAAAAGAGAGAGATGGAAGGAGAGAAAGAGAAAGAGGGAGAGAGAAAGGAGAAAGGAGAAAGGGGGAGGGAGGGAGAGAAACAGAGAGGGAGAGGGAGAGACAGAAAAAGAGAGAGAGGGAGGGAGAGAGAGAAAGAGAAAGAGGGAGAGAGAAAGAGGGAGAAAGGAGGGAGGGGGAGGGGAGGGGAGGGAAAAATAAGGGGCAGGATTGAACCACCTGACCAAAGGAGCCGGGGAGGGGTCTTCCACAGATCCATCCCGGCACAAAGAAAGACATCTGGAGTCCTGACAAACCTGCTCAAAATCTATCTCGCCTTCTTAAACCTTCTCAAGAGAGTTGTGGGAACAGGCCCTCTTCCCATCCAGCCATGCCCTCCCCCTCCCCCTCCCCCTCCCCCTCCCCTTCCTCCCCATTGCCCAACTCCATCCTCAGACTTTCCTGGTCTCTCCCTCCCCCCCAGAGACCCACTTCTCCCCAGCCCAGATGCCACCCAGGCCTTTTATTTATTTGTTTATTTATTACTTAAACTTATCTGCCGCCCTTCTCCCAGGACCCAGGGCGGCTTACAAAAATACAATAAAATTATACAATAAAATTAATTACATTCATACAGCATAGAAACACGGTCAACTCACAGTCGCTGATGGAGAATCAGAAGCCGGATGAGAGCAGCTATAGGTTCTCCTGCTTGAGCAGGGGGCTGGACTAGAAGACCTCCAAGGTCCCTTCCAGCTCTATTCTATTCTAAGACCTGGAAAAGCAGAGATATTGATAGAGGTAGAAAAAGCTCGCTCGTTGGAGCCATAGTTTCCCCTATAATGACATCTGGGGGTGAGTGTCGGGTGCTAAGAACAGCTGACGGAACAAGAACTGGTGCCTTCGAATTGTGGTGCCCAGACACGTCTCTCGAAGCTACAATCACAAGGCGAGCTCTGATCTACCTTGACCGTGTCGTGCGTGCAAATTTATTTCTTTATTGGAGAAAGTCCAACAGTCCAATTTTTTCTTCTGGGCTTAACGGGAAAAGACGTGTGTGTGGGGGGGGGGGTGGGGGGGAATTTGGAACTTTGATCTTATCTCTGTCAATGGCAGCAAGACTTTTTTGTATGCCCCAAAATGGACAGAGGCTTTCCCTCCCTCTCTTTCTCTTTCCCTCCCTCTCCCTCTCCCTCTCTCTTTCTCTCTCTTTCTGTTTCTCTCCCTCCCTCTCCCTCTCTCCCTTTCTCTTTCCCTCCCTCTTTTTCTCCCTCCCTGTCCCTCCCTCCCTTTCTCTCCCTCCCTCTCCCTCTCTCCCTTTCTTTCCCTCCTCTCCCTCTTTCTCTTTCCCTTTCTGTTTCTCTCCCTCCCTCCCTCTCCCTCTCTCTCCCTCCCTCCCCCTCTCCCTCTCTCCCTTTCTCTTTCCCTCCCTCTCCCTTTCTCTTTCCCTCCCTCTTTTTCTCCCTCCCTGTCCCTCCCTCCCTTTCTCTCCCTCCCTCCCCCTCTCTCCCTTTCTCTTTCCCTCCCTCTCCCTTTCCCTCCTTCTTTTTCTCT
>JARGCV010000765.1:7500-10000 GCA_034064705.1 Bothrops alternatus | reverse complement strand
CCTATCCATCCATCCATCCATCCATCTATCTATCTATCTATCTATCTATCTATCTATCTATCTATCTATCTATCTATCTATCTATCTATCTATCTATCTATCTATCTATCTATCTATCTATCTATCTATCTATCTATCTATCTATCTTTCTATCTATCTTTCTATCTATCTATCTATCTATCTATCTATCTATCTATCTATCTATCTATCTATCTATCTCATCCATCCATCTAGCTATGTATTCATCCATCCACCCACCTATCCATCCATTTATCTATCTATCTATCTATCTATCATCTATCTATCTATCTATCTATCTATCTATCTATCTATCTATCTATCTATCTATCTATCTATCTATCTATCTATCTATCTATCTCATCCATCCATCTAGCTATGTATTCATCCATCCACCCACCTATCCATCCATTTATCTATCTATCTATCTATCTATCTATCTATCTATCTATCTATCTATCTATCTATCTATCTATCTATCTATCTATCTATCTATCTATCTATCTATCTATCTATCTATCTATCTATCTATCTATCTATCTATCTATCTATCTATCTATCTATCTATCTCATCCATCCATCTAGCTATGTATTCATCCATCCATCCACCTATCCATCCATCCATCTATCTATCTTTCTATCTATCTATCTATCTATCTATCTATCTATCTATCTATCTATCTATCTATCTATCTATCTATCTATCTATCTATCTATCTATCTATCTATCTATCTATCTATCTATCTATCTATCTATCTCATCCATCCATCTAGCTATGTATTCAACCATCCATCCACCTATCCATCCATTACTCTATCTATCTATCTATCTATCTATCTATCTATCTATCTATCTATCTATCTATCTATCTATCTATCTATCTATCTATCTATCTATCTATCTATCTATCTATCTATCTATCTATCTATCTATCTATCTATCTATCTATCTATCTATCTATCTATCTATCTATCTATCTATCTATCTATCTTTCTATCTTTCTATCTATCTATCTATCTATCTATCTATCTATCTATCTATCTTTCTATCTTTCTATCTATCTATCTATCTATCTATCTATCTATCTATCTATCTATCTATCTATCTATCTATCTATCTATCTATCTATCTATCTATCTATCTATCTATCTATCTATCTCATCCATCCATCTAGCTATGTATTCATCCATCCATCCATCCACCTATCCATCCATCCACCATCCATCTATCTATCTATCTATCTATCTATCTATCTATCTATCTATCTATCTATCTATCTATCTATCTATCTATCTATCTATCTATCTATCTATCTATCTATCTATCTATCTATCTTTCTATCTATCTTTCTATCTATCTATCTATCTATCTATCTATCTATCTATCTATCTATCTATCTATCTATCTATCTATCTATCTATCTATCTATCTCATCCATCCATCTAGCTATGTATTCATCCATCCACCCACCTATCCATCCATTTATCTATCTATCTATCTATCTATCATCTATCTATCTATCTATCTATCTATCTATCTATCTATCTATCTATCTATCTATCTATCTATCTATCTATCTATCTATCTATCTATCTATCTCATCCATCCATCTAGCTATGTATTCATCCATCCACCCACCTATCCATCCATTATCTATCTATCTATCTATCTATCTATCTATCTAATCTATCTATCTATCTATCTATCTATCTATCTATCTATCTATCTATCTATCTATCTATCTATCTATCTATCTATCTATCTATCTATCTCATCCATCCATCTAGCTATGTATTCATCCATCCATCCACCTATCCATCCATCCATCTATCTATCTTTCTTTCTATCTATCTATCTATCTATCTATCTATCTATCTATCTATCTATCTATCTATCTATCTATCTATCTATCTTTCTATCTATCTATCTATCTATCTATCTATCTATCTATCTATCTATCTATCTATCTATCTATCTCATCCATCCATCTAGCTATGTATTCAACCATCCATCCACCTATCCATCCATTACTCTATCTATCTATCTATCTATCTATCTATCTATCTATCTATCTATCTATCTATCTATCTATCTATCTATCTATCTATCTATCTATCTATCTATCTATCTATCTTTCTATCTATCTATCTATCTATCTATCTATCTATCTATCTATCTATCTATCTATCTATCTATCTATCTATCTATCTTTCTATCTATCTATCTATCTATCTATCTATCTATCTATCTATCTATCTATCTATCTATCTATCTATCTATCTATCTCATCCATCCATCTAGCTATGTATTCATCCATCCATCCATCCACCTATCCATCCATCCATCCATCCATCTATCTATCTATCTATCTATCTATCTATCTATCTATCTATCTATCTATCTATCTATCTATCTATCTATCTATCTATCTATCTATCTATCTATCTATCTATCTATCTATCTATCTATCTATCTATCTAT
>JARGCV010000764.1:532500-538529 GCA_034064705.1 Bothrops alternatus | reverse complement strand
GCAGTTCAAAGGAAGGTACGGAATTTTAGAAAGCGCAGTAGAAGACTTGAGTCTTCACCTTTTATGTCCTCTTCTTAGTTGGGCTTATTTGTAGCTCTCCAACCTGCTATTTGTAAGATAAACTACTAACTGCATCTGTTGTTTTCTGTCTAGAGCTCCCCATATTTCTTCCTCGGCCTCTTCACAATCTCTCACAGGTGGGTGGCCTGTTATGGAGTATATAGGTATTCAGTGCACAAAGAGTTTGAATGTCATTTCTATAGACAGAGCCGGTTTCTGAAGCACAGCCGTCGTCAACGCTGCAACTTAGCTCTAGTACAGAGAGGAATTGCTCTAGGAACCCTTTCTTCTTAAGAAGTTTACAGTCTACGTTGATTGTCTGCACTGCTCCTGGTCATGCTCGCTATCTTCTCAATAACGCTTCACCACTCAGCCTTGTCTAGATTCATTCTTGAGCCACTCAAGAACAGTTGAAGAACAACCCGAACCACCAGCACGAACTTGCAGGCGTGTGAGCTGCCATCATATGAGAGTATTAAAATCAAGTCACTTCCAAACTGTTTTGAAGAAAACACAAGATAATTCCTAGGAACCAAGTTCAATTTGAGATTACTCTTCTTCTTTTCCTTCTCCTTCTCCTTCTCTTTCTCCTCCTCCTCCTCCTTCTTCTTCTTCTTCGTCTCCTCTCCTCCTCCTTCTCCTCCTTCTCCTTCTCCTTCTCCTTCTTCTTCTTTGTCTCCTCCTTCTCCTCCTTCTTCTTCTTTGTCTCCTCCTCCTTCTCCTTCTCCTTCTCCTTCGCCTCCTTCTCCTTCTCCTTCTCCTTCTCCTTCTCCTTCTCCTTCTTCTCCTCCTCTTCCTCCTCAGATATTGGAAACTTGGCTAGCTTTACTCAAACTTACTTGCCCTCTGCTGAAGACCTCCAAACTCAATCCTCTGGTGTTGATCTTTGCCTTTTAAAGCTGCTCTCTTTGGAAGCCTGCCACGTAGCATTCATGAAGACAAATTTCCTTTTGGCTAGCCAACTGGGACAGCCCCAGACCATTCCTTATCAATGATAAGAAATTGCTGTCTCCCTGGCTTCTTCCCTTCAATTATTTAGGCAACCCCCCCCACACACACACACACAAACACACTTAGATTGGCTTCCTGCTGGCAGTATTATGGAGCAGGTCTATTAATCATGAAGTGTCTGTGGGCCTCTTTTTTAAAGGAAGCAGCATATGCCAAAATAGAAAACACACACACAAACAATTATACTGAACAAGTGACCGTTTGCTGCTTCAAAATGTCACCACTTCCCCAAACAAATGAATCCCTCTTGGTCTGCTTTGGATTGTACATCTTAGCAATGAAACGGTCCCTGTCGTATCTTTATGGACACTAAAGAACTAGGGAGTTATTAATAAAACTATACTAAAATCTCAGTGTTATAGGCCAGTAGATGTCCATGAAAGCCGATGTTACATAAAATACATCCATAACATCCATTATGTAATTCATTAACTGGATTCTCTCTCCATCCATAGACTTTAATCTACAAGGCAGCATGGATTCACCCTGTGTCTGTTGAATCAAAATTCTACTGACACCATTACAAGAAAATATTTGTAGCTCAGAGTTGAAATGTGGGCTCCTTGGTGCCTCCCCCCCCCCCAAATAACCAAGGATCCCCAAATCTGCCAAAGCAGGGAATTGAGTTTTTCCTATACAGGTAATCCTCAATTTAGGACATTACATTTAGGGACCGTTCGTAGTTACACACATGCACACGATATGTTTACCTGCATGGAAAATACAGGATGCAGAATGACAAGAGTTGGAAGGGACCTTGGATATCTTCTAGTCCAGCGGTTCTCAACCTATAGGTCGCGACCCCATTTGGGGTCGAAGGACCGTTTTGCAGGGGTCGCCAGACACTGTGGTCCGCCATTTTGTTTTTTTTCTTTTTTTTGTCACGCGCGCGCTGCGCATGCATGGTTTGGGCCGTTGCACACGCGCCGTGCATGCGCGGATCAGCCTGTCGTGGTCCGCCATTTTGTTTTGTTTTTTTTGTCGCACGCGTGCCGCGCGTCGTGCGCGGATCGGCCCGTCGCGCACGCGCCGCGCATCCACGGATTGGCCCGACGCGGTCCGCCATTTTGTTTTTGTTTTTTTGTTTTTTTGTTTTTTTTTCCGTCGCGCGCGCACCGCGCATGCGCGGTTCGGCCCGTCGCGGTCCGCCATTTTGTGGTTTTTTTTGTTTTTTGTTTTTTCTTCCGTCGTGCACGCCGCGCATGTGTGGTTCAGGCCGTCGCGCGGTGCGCCGTGCATGCGCGGATCGGCCCGTCGCGGTCGCCTTTTTTTTTTGTTTTTTTTGGGTTTTTGTTTTTTTTCATCACACGTCGCATGCCGCGCATGCACGGATCGGCCCGTCGCACGCGCGCACACGCGCAGGTCGGGGTCGTGCCGCGCATGAGTGGCGCAAGTGGGGTCTCAACCTGAAAAAGGTGAGAACCACTGTTCTAGTCCAACCCCCTGCTCAATCAATCCTATTCCAAACAAAGGGCTTTCCAATCTTTTTCTAAAAACCTCATATTTCATATGCCTCCCATCTCTCCACCAAGCGACAGAATTAACAGAATAAAAACAATTACAGGATTAAAACATGAGACCTTCAAAAGCTAAAAAATTAAAACAAATATTGAAACAGATAAAAAAATGTTATCTACTACATGTTATGTAGACTACACAATAGCACTTTGCAATAGCACGTAGACTTATATATCGCTTCACAGCGCTTTACAGAGTCAGCATATTTGACCCCCTACAATCTGGGTCCTCATTTTACCAACCTCGGAAGGATGGAAAGCCGAGTCAGGATCAAACTGCTGGCAGTTGGCAGAATTTAGCCTGCAATACCGCATTCTAACCACTGCACCACCATGGCTGTTAATGATAGTTATTCGGAGTTGACGTTTCCCAATGGCTTTGCATTTCGACTGTTGTGATATTTTGCAGTTGTTGTTTATTTTATTTTATTTTTACTTCTGCTCGCACTCCAAAGTCCCAGTCTCCTCGACTTATTTATTTGTTTGTTTATTTAATTTCTGCAGCTGCCCGACTCGACCAAGTCACTCTGGGATGCTTATAATTCTAAAATTATAAAACAATCAAACCAAAACGCTGGAACAGTAAAAGAGCCACAGCAATAAATAATGCAAGGTTGTTGAGATGGGCAGTCATATCATTAATAATAAATCAATGAATACCTGAAAATTAAGAAATGTAGCAAATCAAACTCCTGACAGTGAGAACAATTAGCCAGTGGAACAACCTGCCTCCAGAAGTGGTGAATCCTCCAACACTGGAAGTTTTTAAGAGAGACTGGACAGCCATTTGTCTGAAATGGTATAGAGCTTGCTGCCTGAGCAGGGGGTTGGACTAGATGACCTCCAAGGTCCCTTCCAACTTTATTATTATTATTATTATTATTATTATTATTATTATTATTATTATTATTATTATTATTATTATTATTATTATATGCAAGTATGATTGATCATGCCCCAGGGATTGACATTGCCATTTTCTAAAAAGCTAAATAGCAAAATTTGGTGACATTCTATGTGACACGGTGACGTTTGTTGGCTAAAATAGAAGTAACATTAAGCAACATTAAAAAAAAATCCGGTTTGGAGTGACAGCTAAATGAGGAACTGTTAGCTCGGGGTACAAATCTGAAGAAAATTCGTTGATGCTTTGTAAAGCACCAGCAATGATAGAGGTGGGTCAATGCCTAAAGAGCTTATGAGTCTCTCCTGAGACGGGAAAATTTGGGAAAAAAATAGACAAAGGGATTAAATTAAGCTGTGTGTCCAAGTTGCGTGTGAAATATTTGCCCAGGTCTTGATCCAAAGTACACAACACAGTATGTAATCCCTCCATTCTGCATTTGCCTATATCTATCTTTCTTTCTTTCTTTCTTTTTCTTTCTTTCTTTCTTTCTTTCTTTCTTCCTTCTTCCTTCCTTCCTTTTTTCTTTTTTCTTTCTTTCTCTCTCTCTTTCTTTCTTTCTTCTTTCTTTCTTTCTTTCTTCCTTCCTTCTTCCTTCTTTCCTTTTTCTTTTTTTTTCTTTCTTTTTCTCTCTCTCTCTCTCTTTCTTTCTTTCTTTCTTTCTTTCTTCCTTTCTTTCTTTATGACCTGACTCTCAATCAGCATGTTTCTTGCACTCTGCTCCCTCCCTCCCTCCTTCCCTCCCTCCCTCTCTTCCTTCCTTCCTTCCTTCCTTCCTTCCTTTCTTTCTTTCTTTCTTTCTTTCTTCCTTTCTTTTTTCTTCCTTTCTTTTTTCTTTCTTTCTTTCTTTCTTTCTTCCTTTCTTTCTTTCTCTTCCTTCCTTCCTTTCTTTCTCTTCCTTCCTTCCTTTCTTTCCTCTTTCCTTCCTTCCTTCCTTCCTTCCTTCTTTTCTTCTTTCACTGCCCCAATTGTGCTGTGGAAGATAGTATGTATTGCTCCCCAGAATACAGTTACAGATTCACTAAGCTCCCCTCATTGCTGGGGTCAAAAAAAGGCACTGGAGAAGAGTCCATCTACGTTCAAATCTTTGGCCAATTATTTGATCACTCAGCAGGCCAGATTAAGTTCTTTCGCCTCCCTCCTCCTCCTCCTCCTCCTCCTCCTCCTCCTCCCTCCTCCTCCTCCTCCTCCTCCCCCTTCTTTCTTATCCAGTTTTCCTGCTGCTTGTCGCTATTATCATTGAGAGAAAAGAGATTCTAATCCTCTGAAGAAAGAAATTGAAGTCTCTCTCCCTCTCTGAGCTGGCGTGTGCATGCCTGGTACACAAGAATCCCAAAATTGAGGGAGGTGGGTGAGCAGATGGGGGATGTCCTGCATTCGCCTGGCCAGCCAGTTGAAGAATTTATGGGTTCTCTGGAGGTGCGGTAGAGTGCTAAATGCAGCTACAAGTTATGCAGATACAATATTTGCTTGACTGAATGATATCTCTGCTTTTTTCCAAATATTTTTTTCCCTGAAAACTTTAACTGGCAGAGGACTCTATTTAGCTATCTACTCTATCCACAGTTTTTGTCTGCCTGTCTGCCTGCCTGTCTATTATCTACCGGTATCTATCTATCTACTTATCCATCCATTTATCTATCTATCATCTATCTATCTATCTATCTATCCATCCATCCATCCATTGATCGATCATCTTTCTTTCTTTCTTTCTTTCTTTCTTTCTTTCTTTCTTTCTTTCTTTCTTTCTATTCTGATCTATTCTGATAAAATGCCTTATAAATCAAATCAGATAGATAACTCAATAGAAATGATTTCATAACAAAAAACATATTTCAATTAGAAAGATTATTTGCGGTGGTTGTTACTTCTGGAAAAATACATCTTTTGTCCATTCCTATAGATAAAAGAATGATGCTCTCTTCCATACCATCTTTATAACGGCGCAGCCTCATCGGGTGACATCCGAAGGCCGATGCTTCTTTCAGACAAAGACATTCCAATCGGGCTTGTGTCCAGGAAGTCTCCCAATGCCCTTTAGAAACTCCTCCCACGGACCCATCAACAAACCCAGCATTTAACCCAATAACTGCCAGATATTCTAACATACTGATACATGCTCACTAGTTCGGGTTACATAGAGCTATACATCCAGAACACTTTCTTTTATATATCTATCCATCCTTCCTTCCTTCCTTCCTTCCTTCCATCCATCCATCCATCCATTGGTCGATATTTCTTTCTCTTCTTTCTTTCTTTCTTTCTCTCTCTCTTTCTTTCTTTCTCCTTCCTTCCTTCCTTCCTTCCTTCCTTTCTTTCTTTCTTTTATATATCTAACCATCCTTCCTTCCATCCATCCATCCATCCATTGGTCGATATTTCTTTCTCTTTCTTTCTTTCTTTGTTTCTTTCTCTTTCTTTCTTTCTTTCTTTCTTTTTCTCTCTTTCTCTCTTTCTTTTTCCTTCCTTCTTTCCTTTCTTTCTTTTTCTTCTTTCTTTCTTTCTTTCTTTCATCTATCTATCTATCTATCTATCTA
>JARGCV010000764.1:522500-527500 GCA_034064705.1 Bothrops alternatus | reverse complement strand
GCTGGATTTCCACTCCTCCTCTTCCTTCTATGCGCTGAACCACTTTTTGGATGCTGAAATGTTCACCTTCTTGACAGGCACTTCAAGCCTCTAACCCAGCGGTTCTCAACCTTTTCCGGGGCTCGACCCCGGCCCGCATCGTGCATGCGCGGCGCAACGGCCCGCATCGCGCATGCACGGCGTGACGGCCCGCATCGCGCATGCGTGGCGCGACGGCGCGCATTGCAATAGGGAAAAAATGGCCGACCAAAATAAAAAAAAATGGCGGGCCTGCACTATGCATGCGCAGCGCGACAAGGCGCATCGTGCATGCGTGGCATGACGGCCCGCATCGCGCATGCGCGGCATGACAGCCCGCATCACAATAGGGGGAAAAAATGGCTGACCAAAAAAAATGGCCGGCCAAAAAAAAGATGGTGGACTGCGGTGCTTGGCGACCCCCGTGAAATGGTCGTTCGACCCCAAATGGGGTCGCGACCCACAGGTTGAGAACCGCTGCTCTAACCTATCTTTCCAGCGACTGGATGATTTTTTGTTGTTTTCTTTTCATTTGTTTTTGTTGTTGTTTTTTTGCATCTCTCCAATATGAAGAGTCAGACTCTGGAAGGGCAAGAGGTTGAATTACTCATCTTGAGCCGAGAACCATTAATTCAGCCCCAGGCATCAATTATGTAACCAAAAAGGAAGGAAGGAAGGAAGGAAGGAAGGAAGGAAGGAAGGAAGGAAGGAAGGGAGGGAGGGAGGGAGGGAGGGAGGGAGGGAGGGAGGGAGGGAGGGAGGGAGGAAGGAAGGAAGGAAGGAAGGAAGGAAGGAAGGAAGGAAGGAAGGAAGGAAGGAAGTGTCCATTGGGGAGATAAGAAAGAAAAGCACGAAGCAGCCAGGCGGTGTCACACTTCCTTGGAAGAATCAGTGCGTGTGCAAGAATGTTCTGATTTTTCTCTGTAAAACCACTGGCAGAGAAAGGAAGCAAGGTACGCTAAGGTTGAAGGGTGAAAGTACGAGGGGGCAGCCTTTACAGAAAGGGCCATAAATACCACGACTGGCCAAACTCAACACTTAACTGGATTCAGTTTATGCTGTCAGAAGGAGTAGGAACCTATTTGGAAGTCTACAACAGCACCGGTTGGTGTCAGGCCCATGCCACCGGAATCATGCATAAGTAGCAGTAGCAGTAGCACTTAGAGTTATATACCACTTCACAGTGCTTTACAGCCCTCTCTAAATGGTTCACAGAGTCACCATACTTGCTCCCAACAATCTGGGTCCTTGTTTTACCGACCTCAGAAGGATGGAAGGCTAAGTCCACCTTGAGCTGGTGAGAATCAAACTGTTGAACTGCCGGCAATCGGGAGTCAGCAGTAATTGGCTTGCAATACTGCATTCTAGCCACTGTGCCACCATGGCGGAAGGAAGGAAAGAAGGAAGGAAGGAAGGAAGGAAGGAAGGAAGGAAGGAAGGAAGGAAGGAAGGAAGGAAGGAAGGAAGGAAGGAAGGAAGGAAGGAAGGAATGGCATGTAGACTTATACAGGCTGGAAGGCTGAGTCAACCTTGACCAGGTCAGGATTGAACTCCTGGCTGTGGGCAGAGTTTGCCTGCAATACTGCATTCTGTGCCACCATGGTGGAAGGGAGGAAGGAAGAAGGAAGGAAGGAAGGAAGGAAGGAAGGAAGGAAGGAAGGAAGGAAGGAAGGAAGGAAGGAAGGAAAGAATGGCATGTAGACTTATACAGGATGGAAGGCTGAGTCAACCTTGACCAGGTCAGGATTGAACTCCTGGCTCTGGGCAGAGTTTGCCTGCAATACTGCATTCTAACACTGTGCCACCATGGTGGAAGGGAGGAAGGAAGGAAGGAATAGCTATAGTACTTAGACTTCTATACCGCTTCACAGTGCTTTACAGCCCTCTCTGAGCAGTTTACAAAGTCAACATATTGCCCCCAACAATCTGGGTCCTCATTTTACTGACCTTGGGAGGATGGAAGGCTGAGTCAACCTTGAGCTGGTTAGGATCGAACTGCTGGCAGTGGGCAGAGTTAGCGACATACACACACACACACATGATTTGATAGTATAAATTGCTCTGAATAGAACAGTCAGAAAGACATGGAGAACATAAAATTGGCATTCACAAGCATTGTTTATCTTTCTTTATTAATGGTATGCATAGTAATTGTTGTTGTTAGTTGCGAAGTCGTGTCCAACCCATCGCGACCCCATGGACAACTTTCCTCCAGGCCTTCCTGTCCTCTACCATCTTCTGGAGTCCATTGAAGCTCACGCCTCCTGCTTCAGTGACTCCATCCAGCCACCTCATTCTCTGTTGTTCCCTTCTTCTCTTGCCCTCCATCTTTCTCAGCATTAGGCTCTTCTCCAGTGAGTCCTTCCTTCTCATTAGGTGGCCAAAGTACTTGAGTTTCAACTTCAGGATCTGGCCTTCTAAAGAGCAGCCGGGTTGATCTTCTCTAGGACTGACCGATTTGATCACCTTGCAGTCCAGGGGACTCACAGGAGTCTTCTCCAGCACCATAGTTCAAAGGCCTCCATTCTTTGGCACTCAGCCTTTCTTATGGTCCAACTTTCACAGCCATACATTGCAACTGGGAAAACCATGGCCTTGACTATATGCACTTTGCATCTAGCAGTAAGAAGATGGGATTGTCTTCCTTGCACAGAGAGGGTTATATTTCCCTACTTTATTTTCAGAATGCTTGAGAATTCTTTTGCTTTTTGCCCTGTAATAGTTTTATCGTACGCAGATGATAACAAGTGCTATTGCTGGGCATGGTCTCTCTCTGTCACTTATCCAACTCTTTCATAGCATCGAAGTTTGGAGAACTGGACTGTAATGTATGACATTCACACAAGGTCCTTAAATGCTTAATAACAGCTCATGAAACTCATACACACACACCCAAATGTTCAACTCTTGTGACTGCACAAAGACTTCAAACCGAGTCCATGCTTGACATCCACTTCCAACCTAGTGGGCAGTTTCCCAACAGCTGGTTACCAATAACCAGAAAGCTATCAGTAACCAATAAACTGAGTGTCTTATAATCATCACATATTAAGTGTAGTTTTGTGAATGGGTGTCAGTGGGGTACAGTTCAGTAAAAACCCAGAGCAGAATGTGATTGTTGTTGTTGTTATTTTTTCCTGCGTTTTGGAAGGAATAAAATCCACAGGGATCCTGGAGTGATTTCAGGGGAAGAATAAGGTAGGGCAGTTGTACATTTCTCTCTTTAAAAGAGTAGGTTTTCTTAAACAACGTTCAAAGCAGGAATAAGTCAATGTGCAGACCAAGCCAAGCAGATAAATCGAGAGTCCCAGCTGAGAATCAGGCTATAAAGTGGGATGATCAATCTTTGCACAGCTCCAGTCCAAACTCACAAATATTTACAAGTCGTTGTCATGTTTTCTTTGACTGATGAACTATGCACGATCAATTCGTTAGCTATGAGGGTGCCACAAGGCTGTTGTTTTTATTCCATCGGGCCTTTTAGTCGTCCTACATGCTACGCAATCATTTCGGAGATAGCTTTCTGAGACAAAAACTGGAGCAGAGGTAACAGCTAGGGTGAGTTGGCTATGTTCTTCTTTAATAAAGATGAAGTAACGGCCATACTGAGGAGCAGGCTGTCAACTTCCTGCATGGAAAAAAGGCACATTGTTTTTTGTTTTTTTTAATTATTTTATTAAAACCATCAACATTAAACATAAGTTCATATTAAAAAGCAATCATCATATATCCTGCAATACAACTCTAAGGATCAGTTTTTGTGAACGTCTGGTTTAGTAAACATTCCTCACTCCTCACGTCAAGCCTCAACTATACGCCTGGTACATTTTATTTGATTGGTGTTTCTCTTATATATGGTCTATCTACTGTTTCTAGTCTATCACCTATTGTTCATTCGAGCTTCAGAAGTAAATTCGTCTTAGTAGTAGTGCAATCTTTTATGATCCCTAACAAAAGATCTTGAGGTAGAAATTCAGTATCCTGAGGTAGAAATTCAGTACGCTTTTCCAATATTAAAGCAATCAACATTAAATCTGGGCTCATATTAATAAGCTGTCCTCATAAGACCTGAAAATACAGCTCTTGTATATGGTCTATCTACATTCATACAATCAGCATTGAACATAAAATCGTAGTATGCATCAATCATCATAGCACCTGATATACATCACTAAGTATTAATCTTTATAAACGTCTGGTTTGGTAAACATTTTTCACTCCTCACATCAAGCCTCAACTAAACGCCTGTTACAATTTATTTGATTGGTGTTTCTCTTTTCTACAGTCTATCCACAGTTTCTAGTCTATCACATATTATTCATCTCAGTATTAGTACAATCTTTTATGACCCTTAACCAAAAATCCTGAGGTAAAAGTTTAATAACCTGAGGTAAATCTTGTATATGGTTTATCTACTATATCTAGTCTATCACATATTGTTCATTCACGCTTCTGAATTAACTTCGTCTCAGTAATAGTGCAATCTTTTATAGTCCCTAACCAAAGATCCTGAGGTAGAAGTTTCATAACCTGAGATAGAAATTCAATCCGCTTTATCAATATTAAAGCAAACAACATTAAGCATAAGATCATATTAAGAGGCTTTGGTCATACAACATAGGCATACAACATTAGGTGTTAGTCTTTGTAAACATTTGATTTGGTCAACATTCTTCCCTCTTTACGTCGAGCCTCAACTAAACGCCAGGTGCATTTTGTTTGATTGGTGTTTCTCTTGTATATAGTCTATCCACTGTTTCCAGTCTGTCAAATATTGTTCATTTGAGCGATCTTTCAAGTATGCCGATATTTTCGCCATTTCCGCCAGATTTGTTACTTTCACAGTCCATTCTTCTATAGGCGGTATTTCTGGATTCTTCCAGTATTGTCCCACCAACAATCTGGCTGCTGTGATCAAGTTCAGAAATAAGCTCGTCTCTGAGGTAGTGTAATCCTTTGTTATCCCTAACAAAAAAACCCGA
>JARGCV010000764.1:385000-517500 GCA_034064705.1 Bothrops alternatus | reverse complement strand
GCAGACGCGCTACCTCCCCTTTCCCCCCCACACGGAGGGCAGCAAGAGGGGGGAAGCCAGCACCATAGGCCTTGGAGGAAGGCTAAACCCCCCCCGGGCGGAGACGAAGCCCCAAGACAAGAGAGACGCGTGGGGAGCGTTACTCAAGAAAGACCAGCCAGACGCCTGAAGCTGATCTGTCTAGGGGCGTGAGTGGCTGAAAACTGATAGTGCTGCCCAGGGAGAAGAGGAGACATCCACACGGGCCCCAAGCCACAGACCCCCTCCAGCCTTGGGCCCACCCCGGCCAACAATACACAATACGGAATTTATCCGAAGGCAGACTGCACCCCCTAGTGGACTTGGGGATGGTTGTGGAAAAGTGAACGGTGAGACAAGTACATGTGCTGACTTTTGACAGAGAAACTTGAACCAATCCATCTCACAAGCTTGAAAACCTTACACAAAGACAACCCCCATACAACTCTCTAACGCAAAGGGTGGCCTTAAGGTTAGACAGACAGGCAGGAAGAGGAAAATTTGGAAATTTAAAATTTAAATTTAAATTTAAATGGCAGCCAAACGGACGAAACACACCAAACTGCCAAACCCGAAGGGAGCTGCACCCTCTCCGACCCAGCTCTCCAATCTGCCAGGGAACACCCCACCCAACCACACACCCCCCCATCCAACTGCATGCCCTCAGATCCAAACGCCAACCCATGACACCACAACAGCACGCATGATCCAAGAACTAAAAGAGACGATTGAGACACTAAATGAGACGATAGCGACGTTGGTGGTAAGGATGGTCGGCATGGATAGAAAATTGGCAGAAATGAGTGCGAAGACGGAGAAAGGACGCATAGAAGCAGAACAGAAGACGGAGGAAAGATACAAAGACATGAACAGGATGCTGGCGGACCAAGGGAGAGACCTGGAGAGAAAGTGGGAAGAACAACGCAAAGCGGTGGCCACAAACCTGGAACAAATGAAGGAGGCAATGCAAACACATTACAAGAACCTCCAAGAAACAAGGGAGAATACGGAAAAGATGATGAAAGAAGTGGAAAACTGCATAGAGGGACAGACTGCTGAGGTTCAGGACCAGTCGACCATGATGCAATTCTGGCAAATGTCATTTGCGATCAGATTCAGAGGGTGGAAAGAGACAACATACGAAACCCAAGAAAGCCTGCTCAGGACCTTTGTAGAGGCACTGGCAACATTCCTGGGCAGAAGCGCCAATGAGATTGGGTGGCAAATCGAAAAAATCTACAGAGTGGGCGCCTGGAGGGCAGTGAACAGGCAGCAACCAAGGGACGTGGTCATCCACTTCACAACACAGAGGCTCCGGAACCACATCTCTGCCACTTCCTATAACAAGGCATTCTACATAGAGGAACAGGAGGTGAAGGTTCTGAAAGAGATCCCCCAGGCGATGCTGAGAGACAGAAAGGACTACAAATTCCTGACCACAGAACTGAGATCGCGTGCACTGCGATACCGGTGGGAAACCCCAACAGGACTGTCACTTTCCTATAGAAACAAGAGACACTACTTGACCTCGGTCCAGAAAGCCAAAGACTTCCTCGAAAAGGAACTGAAGTCGGGAGGCCCTCAACCCACCGCGGGAGAAGACGTAGATAGATCACGGGAAAGCGGGAGGGATCGAGGCCAACGAGCAAACAGCGCAGAGGCACAGATCAGGGTAGTGGCAGAGGAAATGAATGGAATACCTGGAGACGCGAGGGCACAGAGAGCAAAGAGCAACAAAAACAAGGCAGCAAGACAGCCTACAAAGGACAGGCTACCAGGCTCCACTACCAAACACACAGACCAGCAAAGCAAGACCGCACAAACCAATACGAGCAGCAATCCGGATATCATGGGAACGGGACCAAAGAAGGCAACAGGAGAAATAACAGAAATGGTCTCGCAAAAGTATCCTGCAACAGATGATGGCAACTAAGTATTTGACTTGGAATGTGAACGGACTGAACTCCCCCCAGAAAAGGAGAAAAATTCTCCACTATCTGAACCAAGATAAAAGCGATATAATCTGCCTACAAGAAACACACATCAGAGCAGCAGACCAGAAATATCTGATCAACTACAAACTAGGCGCGCACTTTGTAGCAGCGGTGCCAAGAAAAAAGAATGGGATTGTTATATATGTAAAGAAACATGTATTGGCCAAGCTAATAGAGTCCGACCCCCAAGGTAGATACCTGGCAATTGAAATAACACAAGAGGACAAGAAGATTCTAGTAATGGGCGTATATGCACCAAACCAGCAACAAGGCAAATTCTACAAAAAGCTACACAAGAAAGTAACACAACTTAACTACAGATCTTACATCATCATGGGCGACTGGAACGGGGTCATAGAGACTGCTCTAGACAAAAAAAGAACTGCACCGAACCCGCAAAAACACTCTAAGTTGCCTAAATCCTTCTTCGATATGAAGGAGGACCTCGAACTGACAGACGTATGGAGGAAAAGGCACGGCAAAGAACAAGAATTCACCTTCTTCTCTGGCAGACACCAATCCTTCTCCAGAATTGACTTTATATTAACTTCTAGTGACTTGCTAACTTGTCTAAACACGGTGAAAATCCTACCCAAGACATTGACAGACCACAACCCTGTGAGGATGGAATTAAGACACGGCCCGAAACAGAGGAGATCCTGGAGAATCAATGAAAACCTGTTTAGACACGAAGACAAGGTGGCGGAATGCAAAAAAGCTATGAAGGAATTCTTCAACACACATATGAACAACGGAACACCGATAGAACAGATCTGGGAAGGCAGCAAGGTGTACATGCGAGGGATCCTCATATCCATGAATAGCTGGCACCGTCGCCAACAAGAACAAAAAAGAAAAGAGTTAGAAAATGAGATAAGCAACATGGAGCGGCTACTGATAAAAAGACCAGAGGACAAAGTCACCAAAGAAGGACTCAAGATCTTAAGAAAGCAATTTGACATGTTGATGGCGGACCAAGTTGCAAGGAATATACAATATGCAAAACATAAGACATTCTGCAAGGCCAACAAACCGGGCCGCTGGCTAGCCTACACTATAAGAAAGAAACAGAAATCCCGCATAATTGAAAAGATAGAATACAAAGGCAAACTAGAATTCCGACAAAAAACCATCAAGAAAGCCTTCACAGAATTCTACTCGAAACTATATGCCGAGGATAAGATACAAGACAAAGAGATAGATGAATTCTTACAAAACGAAAAGATACAGGCGATTACCGACACACAAAGAGAAGCCCTGAATGCCTTAATCACAAAGGAGGAAATACACTCAGCGATCACACAACTGAAAGCAGGAAAATCACCCGGGACGGATGGGATAACAGCGACCTACTACAAGCATCTACAGGACGAGATGCTAGAACCCCTCAGAAAGCTATTTGCCAGCATTCAAGAAGGAGGCCAGGTCCCACCATCCTGGAAAACAGCCTACATCTCATTAATCCCAAAGGAGGGGAAAGACAACACACAGCCCGCAAACTACAGGCCCATCTCACTACTAAACACAGACTATAAAATCTTCACAAAAATTTTGGCCAATAGACTAATGACTGTTTTACAAAAAACAATACACCCGGACCAAAGGGGTTTTATACAAGGACGCCAGATGAAAACCAACGTGAGGCAGCTGTTGAACATAATAGAGTACCTGCAAAGGCACAACCAGATACCCGCCGCTCTAATGTTTGTGGATGCAGAAAAAGCCTTCGACAGACTGAATTGGCCGTTCCTGACGAACTTGCTCCTGAAGATGAAAATGGGAGCACAGTTCTTCAACTCCATAACGGCAATTTACCAGAAACAAACAGGCCAGATCATTGTCAATGGAGACTTAACGGACTCATTTAATATAGAGAGAGGCACGAGACAGGGCTGCCCGCTGTCCCCCCTGCTATTTGTCCTAACACTGGAAATTTTACTGAACAGAATAAGAGCGGCAAAGGATGTACAGGGCATACAGATTAAACAGCAAGAATACAAACTATGTGCCTTTGCGGATGACCTGCTGGTGACAATGTCGCAACCACCACAATCAGCAAGGAAATTGATGGAGATAATGGAGGACTATGGTAGGGTGTCAGGCTTCAAAGTAAATATATCAAAAACAAAGATGCTAGTCAAAAACCTAGACAACAAAGCTAAACGGAACCTGGAAAGAATAACGGGTTGTGAAATAGTCAAGAAAGTCAAATACTTAGGAGTGGAGATAGAATCAACAAATGCGAAATTATACAAGAATAACTACGAGGTCCTGTGGAATAAGATACAAGCAGACCTGGAAAGGTGGAAATCGCTACGTCTATCCCTGCTCGGCAGGATAGCGACAGTAAAGATGAATGTATTACCCAGATTTTTATTTCTCTTTCAAATGCTACCCATACTCAAGAAGGATGCGGACTTAGACAATTGGCAGAAAGGCATCAACAGATTTATTTGGGACGACAAGAGACCGAGGGTGAAACTAAAAATCATCCAAGACGCAAGGGAGAGAGGGGGACTCAAGATGCCTAATCTAAAGCTATATTACTATGCAGCAACGTTGGTGGCGGTTAGTGACTGGATCAACATGACAAATGATAGAGTTCTGAATGTTGAGGAGCATGGTCTACGATTCGGCTGGCACGCATACCTAGTATACGACAAAAAGGCAGATAGGAACTTCAAGGAGAACCCACTACGAATCCCACTGTTATGGGTCTGGAAGAAATATAAGCACCTCCTACACGACAAGATTCCCATCTGGACGATCCCTGGACACGCAACAGGGGATATGAACACATCCCAAGGGCAAGAAGTGGTGCCCTACAGTGAACTTGTACTGGGAGAAGAAAACGGGTTCCTCTTGAAATCTCAAGCAACGCTAGCAAACAGAGGAATAGGAAGTAACTGGCTATCATATATACAACTACAGTCAAGGTGGCATAAAGACAAGAAGAAGGGCTTCTCCCAGAACGACGAGAACCTAATTAAACAGATCAGAGAACAGGGGATTATGCACATCAAACGAGTGTACAGCATTCTGATAGAAATGGACTCTGAAACCGAGCTAGTCAAGAACTGTATGATAAAGTGGGCACAAGACTTCGGACACCCTATCGCCATAGACACGTGGGAGAAAATCTGGGTGAGGAATGTAGAATTCACGAAATCGCAACACTTAAGGGAAAACTTCTACAAGATGTTCTATAGATGGCATCTAGACCCGAAAAAAATATCACTCATCTACCCGGGCACCCAGCCCAAATGCTGGAGGTGCGGAGACGGGGAGGCTACTTACTTTCATATATGGTGGACATGCAGAAAAATCAAAGCATTCTGGAGGAAGATATGGTGGACACTCCAAACTATTTTCAAAAAGCGTATAGAATTTCTACCTCAGGCTTTTCTGTTAGGGATCACAAAGGATATCACTACCTCAGAGACAAATTTATTTTTGAACTTAATTACAGCAGCAAGATTGTTGGTGGGACAGTACTGGAAGAATCCGGAAATACCACCTATTGAAGAATGGACTGTGAAAGTAACACATTTGGCGGAAATGGCAAAAATATCAGCATACTTGAAAAACCGCTCCAATGAACAATTTGTGACTGACTGGAAACAGTGGTTAGACTATATCCAGGAGAGACACCAATCAAACAGAATGCAGCTGGCGTTCAGCTAAGGATCGATGGGAGGAGGGATGAAGGGCTAACAAATCAGATGTTTACAAAAACTAACACCCAACGTTGAATGTATATGTTCTATAACTAATGCCTCTTAACATAACCTTATGACATGTTGTTTGCTTTAATATTGTTAAAGTAGACTGAATCTCTACCTCAGGATATGAAACTTTTACCTCAGGATCTCGGGTTGGGGACCATAAAAGATTGCACTAGTAATGGGATGAAGTCAACTCAGAAGCGCAAACGCACAATATGCGATAGACTAGATACAGTAGATAGACCATATATAGGAGAAACACCAATCAAACAAAAGGTACTCGGAGTATACTTGAAGAGGGAAGGGAGGAGGGAAGAACGTTTACTAAAACAGATGTATACAAAGATTAATACCTAATGTTGTATGCTATGTTCTAGGAGGATTGCTTAGCAATAGGATCTTATGTTTAATGTTGATCACATTAATATTGAAACGGATAGGGGAAACACCAATCAAAATAAAATGTAACAGGAGTATAGTTGAGGCTAGACACGAGGAGTGGGGAAAAAGGCTTACTAACCCAGACGTTTTCAAAGACTAATACTTAGTATTGTATACCAGGTGTCATGATGATTGCTGCATAATATGTTTTTATGTTCAATGTTAATTTTTTTAATAAAAGAATTTTTATTAAAAAAAAATTAACATCATATTCCAAAAAAAAAAAAAAAGAGATTCTGACCAACATTGGATTGGATAGAAATTAATTTAGCTTCGGTTTAATATACTTGAATTCAGTGGGATTGTGCTTTAAATGGCTGTTTCTTGACTGCCAAAATCCAGTTGACCACTAGATCACAGCAACAAGTTAAGGATGTCAATATCTCTTTGCTGCCATCTAGTGGCCAATTGAAATTTGACATCCTAGAAGTGGCAGCCTTCCGTTCTGCTGTTACTTTGGTTATATCCTGCAGTCCCATCTTCAGTTTTGATTTACACAGTCATGTTAAACACATTTCCTTGAAGGTAAACCTTGCTGAATTCCTGGCTTTTTAAAAAATATATATTTTGGGATATAATTATTATTATTAAGAATTTTAATTGCAATAGTAAAACTTCCCTGCATCCCACTGAACCTTTTTGCAGAAAGGGGATGTTTAGAAATAGGATGTTTAGAAAACTGCTTTATTCTGGCTGGGTTTGCTCAACAGATTATTCAGCAGATTACTTTGGCATGGATTAATCAATGAATCCAATTTTTCAGAAGTGCTTACTATAACTGAACCGTAAATAATGTGGGCTGGGTGATTCAGGTTGTCGTGCAAACCTCTTTCTAGCTTGCTATCATCACAAATGATTGGCAGGTCTGCTAGAGATTGATCTGAGGGGGTTTTTTTAGGCAAAGAATTTGCTTTGCATACCAAATTACGGCACCTCTGCCAAACATTAACAATCTCTGATACTTGAATAGTGATAAAACTATTAGTGACCCTTAGGTAAGTGGATATGATAGATCGATTTGGATGTGCTGTATCTTTTGAGTTCACATGCTGAGTCTTCTCATTCAGATTCAAATCCCTCTCATAACCTAGTTTCCTTCCAAATAACATCCATATTTAAAATGTGTTTGCTCTGAAATAAGTGTTTTCCGTAGCTGCTCTATCTACCAAATGCACAAAACATCACTTAGGCCAGAAGTAAAATGATGGTTTCCGGTAACAGATGGTCTTTCCTTAGTGACTCAAGGCTTACAAAGACCTTTGCCAAGTCTAGCATCTTCTCCATTGCAGCTTCAAAGTCAAATTGTCACAACAAGTTTATTTAAAAGTTTAAAGTGCTTGAAAAGCCAGCACGAGAGAATGTGAATGAGCTTCGCTGTCCCATTTTTCTATTCTTAACATGTTTGGGGCATTGCATCATACTATAGTAGTAGTAGTAGTAGTAGTAGTAGTAGTAGTAGTAGTAGTAGTAGTAGTAGTAGTAGTAGTAGTATAAAGTTGGAAGGGACCTTGGAGGTCTTCTAGTCCAGCCCCCTGCTCAGGCAGGAAATCCTACACCATTTCGGACAAATGGCTGTCCAGTCTCTTCTTTAAAACTTCCAGTGTTGGAGCATTCACCGCTTCTGGAGGCAGGTTGTTCCACTGGTTAACTTTTCTAACTGTCAGGGAGTTTCTCCTTAGTTCTAGATTGCTTCTCTCCTTGATCAATTTCCATCCGTTGCTTCTTGTCCTGCCTTCAGGCACTTTGGAGAATAGCTTGACTCCCTCTTCTTTGGGGCAGCCCCTGAGATATTGGGGGGCACTTTTTTCAGTGCCATTGTAACTTTGAATAGTCACTAAGCGAACTGTTGTAAGTCGAGGACTACCTGTACTTTATCACTTTTTTCCTTTTTGTTTTTTGGTCATCAAGTTTTTGACACCTTGCTAGGCGACGGGTGGTACTCGGATGTTGCCATATCCTAAAAGTGGTACAATGGGTGAAAAGATTGAAAAGCCCTACTCAAGAGCAGTTGGAGTTAGTTCTTTTGCAGCTACGTAGGGATTCTAGGCCGATTCCCCCTTTTCACTCCACCTCCAGGTTGTGCCATTCCTTCTCCTGCATTTATGGATTTCCATGCAATATCACAATACCAGGATAAAATATTTTATTGGTTTTATAATTATAAACAAAGAATCAAATTAAATACAACTCAGCTTAATACAATCTTTTTCAACTTTACTTGAAATAACTATGGGTGTTGCTCAGCAGCACCCCCTCCACCACATCCCCCTCTTCCTTCCTCCCTATCTCCTACTTCCCTCCCCCTCCCCTCTCTCCCTCCCTCACTCTCCACCCTCCTCTCCTACAACCTTCCTACTTCCCTCCACTCCTTCACTCCTCACTCTCCAACCCCTCCAGATGTGGTCCAGAGGTACTGCCCGAGCAACCCCTCTTTTATCAATAAATATGTCATTCTTATATATTGTAAGTGTTACAGTTGAGTACATTGTTACACCCCCCCCGACCCACCCACCCCCCCCCCAACTTTCCAAAGTGAATACAGGGTAAAACAAAAGAAAACCCACTAAATTAAACAAAATTATTATTTAAATCCTAATAAAAAATTAACTATATGCTAAATACAATTTCTTAGATTGATATTTCCCTTGAATATACTCTATCCATTTTTTCCAATCCAACATATATTTTTCATTTGAATGATCTTTCAAATATGCAGATATTTTAGCCATTTCCGCCAAGTTTATAACTTTCAAAGTCCATTCTTCAATAGATGGTAATTCTGGCTTCTTCCAATATTGTCCCACCAACAGTCTCGCTGCTGTGTAAATATGGAGCTTGCATTATAACAGTCCGATGCAGGTTTTCTCTAGTGTTATTGTGGCTACGTGTTGACGCCTATGGCTATCAAAGCCAAGTTCTATTTGAAGACCTCGAGAGCCTCACATCTAGCAAGCTTCAGCGTGTGTTCTTCCTTGGAAAAGACCTACTGTGGGACCCTGGGATTATTTCAGCGGTGGGATTCAGCCAGTTCATAAGAACATAAGAACATAAGAAGAGCCATGCTGAATCAGGCCAAAGCCCATCGAGTCCAGCATTCTGTGTCACACAGTGGCCCACCAAATGTACATGGGGATCTTGAGCAGAAAGAGAAGGCAAAACCCTCCCTTTCCCTTGACCCCCAAACAAATGGTACTCAAGGGAATCCTGCCTGCCTCAACCAACATAGAGGCGGCACATGGACATCCGTTTTAATAACCACCGATACACTTTGCATCCATGAATCTATCTAGCCCTGCCTTGAAGCTGTCAAGGCTGACAGCTGTCACGACCCCTTCAGGAAGTGAATTCCATAAATCAACGACCCTCTGGGTGAAGAAATATTTCCCTTTATTTGTCCTCACTTTCTTAGCTATAAGCTTTAGGGAGTGCCCCCTTGTCCTGGTATTGTGTGATAGAGAAAAGAATTTTTCTCTATCCACATTTTCTATCCCAGTTCGCACCACTTCGACAGAACCGGTAGCTAATTTTTGGTTGCCCAGGCCCAGAACGGACTTCCAGGAGCAGCATCCACGCATAGAACCTGTTGTCCACATATTTGGAATCTCACCACTGAATTATTTCTCTCCAGGTTCAGATTCTCCTTCAATATAAAGTGAATATACTAAACTTTCTCGTGAGACCAAAGCCTAACATTTGCAAAGGGTTTTGCTGTCTTTGTTGATTTAAACTAAGCAGAATGAAGCGATGAACCTCAACTCTTGCGGAGATCTTTAAAATGTTTGCGTACTTAAGGCATAGAATCTGAAGCCGAAAGCAGTACACAAATAGAAAATGTACGGTCCAAAATGTCACGTTTTTGTTTTTGTTTTTTACAAGAGACATAGCCCAGCACCATATTTAGCTTCTACTGGCAGAGTTATAACCTTAATGTTGGCTAAATAAATACCAGATGTTGGCAGTGAGGAAAGAGATTGGATGTAAAAATAAGGATATGACTTAGCCATTTAGAACGTTAAGAAAGTACAGTGATTTTTTTTCTTCGCCTAACTTCTTTCGGAGTACATTTGACTAACCACCAAATGATCAGATAGACTGCCATAATTAAAACTAAGCCATGATCAAAGGCAGTTGGGGTTAATATTGAGGATCCCTCCCTTTCAGCAATTCTCAGGACAAGGGCTTCTAGGAGCCTATAATTAGTCATTATTTATTGGGAATTTTTCCAAATTAAGTAGAGAAAAAGACATGAGATCTATCCATCTCTATCTCTGTCTGTCTGTCTGTCTATCTGTGTCTGTCTGTCTGTCTATCTGTGTCTGCCTGCCAGCCTGTCTGCCTGTCTAGCTGTCTAGCTATTTATCTATCTATCTCTCTATTTATCTATCTGTCTGTCTGTCTATCTATCTATCTATCTATATCTGTCTATGTTTCTGCCATCTATTTCTGTCATCTATATCTATCTGTCTCATCTACCTCTATCATCTATTTATCATTTATCTACCAACTCTCTCTCCATTTCTCTATTTCTTTGTCCCTATCTCTAATCTCTTTCTCTTTATCTCTAATCTTTCTCTGTCTGTCTGTCTATCTATCTATCTATCTATTTATCTTATCTATCTATCTTTCTATCATCTATCCATCTATCCATGTATACATCCATCTACCCATCTACCTGTCTGTCTGTCTGTCTGTCTATCTATCTATTTCTATCTATCTTCTATCATCTATCTATCCATCTATCCATCCATACATCCATCTACCCATCTACCCGTCTGTCTGTCTGTCTATCTTATCTATCTATCTTCTATCATCTATCCATCTATCTATCCATCCATACATCCATCTACCCATCTGTCTGTCTGTCCATCCGTCCGTCCGTCCATCCATCCATCCATCCATCCATCCATCTATCTATCTATCTATCTATCTATCTGATATATTAAACTTTACAGATGTTGTAATATTAAAAAAAAATACTTCTGCCAACCCTTATGTCTAAGGGATAGCTTACGTAACATTAATATTTAAGGGGAGAAAATTCTGTTCCAAGTCATGCTTAATTTGTGGTGACTTTTTTCTAGACGTTTTCAATCTTTCAGTCTGTTTAGTACTTGGATAGAGACCACCATGAAGTTTGGGGCCATTAAACTGAGACATTAAAAAAGCATCCACTTTCATGTGGCTGCCAAGGGCCTGAGACATTTCCATGTGTTATATTTAATTATCTAATACTGTATTTGACAAATGTTTCTGGAAATTATGTAGCCTATATTTGACAAATAACACATAGAGGTAAGCAGGTAGGAACTTTCTCTGGACATCTTTTAGTTTCCTTCCCTCTACTTAATTTTCTTTTTTTTTTTAAAAAAAACATATTTTTAAACTAAAAATATTTTTTAAAATATATATAGAGAGAGCTGGTCTTCTGCAAAGCCAAAAGCCTAACAAATAACCTACTATTTCCCTGAATGTCACTGAACTCCACACTGCCTCAAGAAATATTTGGGGGAAAAAGGACTCTATTGTCATGACTAGAGGTGTGTGCATTTACTCAGAACAGTGCACAAAGCTAACCCGAGGTGTTATGCAACATTCTGAATATTTGTATTAGTATTATTATTTTTCCTTTATGTATGTGTGAGGAAGCCATGGGCTAATTCTAATGCTCCAAATACTTGTATTTGATCCAATGTAGCATTTCTAACCATAGCAATGTTAAGACAGGTAGACATGGTTGGTTAGGGAGTTGAATAACAGAATAAATGGACTTGGAAGGGACTTTGAAGGTCATCTAGTCCAACCACCTGCTCAGGCAGGAAACTTTATACCATTTCGGACAAATGGCTGTCCAGTCTCTTCTTAAAAACGTCCAGTGTTGGAGCATTCACAGCCTCTGAAGACAGGTTGTTCCACTGGTTAATTGTTCTGTCAGGAAGTTTCTCCTTAGTTCTAGGTTGCTTCTCTCCTTGATTAGTTTCCATCCGTTGCTTCCTGTCCTGCCTTCAGGTGCTTTGAAGAATAGTTTGACTCCCTCTTCTTGGGGGCAGCCCCTGAGATATTGGAAGACTGCTATCCTGTCCCCCCTCGTCCTTCTCTTCATTAAACTAGACATACCCAATTCCAGCAACCATTCCTTCTATGTTTTAACTTCCAGTCACCTAATCACCTTTGTTGCTCTTCTCTGCACTCTTTCTAGAGTCTCAACATCTTTTTTACATGTGGTGACCAAAACTGGATGCAGTATTCCAAGTGTGGCCTTACCAAGGCCTTGTAAAGTGGTATTAACACTTCACGTGATCTTACACACATCTTAACGCTGCCAAGGTTAAGAAACCCTGCTTTAATTCGCCCCATTCTTGCTTTTTCAAAATAAACCAGTCAACATTTTAATGAAAAACAGATTTTGTGATATCGTAGGATGGGCAAAAGCCAACATTTGTCTGATTCCAGCATCCATCAGGCCCCTTCATGATGGCCTAACATGCTTTCAGGTCACATACAGTATTAACGTTTGATATTGTCACCTAAACATGTTTTGGTGGCACCGTATCAGTGAGAATTTGTGCACCGGAGACAAATTCCTTATGTGTCCAATTACACTTGGCCAATAAAGAATTCTATTCTATTCTACATTCCATTATTCTATTCTGTTCTGTTCTGTTCCATTCCATTCTGTTCTACATTCTATTATTCTATTCTATTCTATTCTATTCTATTCTATTCTATTCTATTCTATTCTATTCTATTCTATTCTATTCTATTTTCTATTCCATTCCACATTTCCTATTCTATTCTATTCTATTCTATTCTATTCTATTCTATTCTATTCTATTCTATTCTATTCTATTCTATTCCTATTCCTATTTCTATTCTATGCTCTATTCTATGCTCTATGCTCTGTGCTGTGCTATTCTATTCTATTCTATTCTATTCTATTCCTATTCCTATTCCTATTTCTATTCTATACTCTATTCTATGCTCTATGCTCTGTGCTGTGCTATTCTATTCTATTCTATTCTATTCTACTCTGTTCTGTTCTATTCTATTCTCATTCTCTATTCTATTCTATTCTACTCTGTTCTGTTCTCATTCTCTATTCTATTCTATTCTATTCTATTCTATTCTATTCTATTCTATTCTATTCTATTCTATTCTATTCTATTCTCTATTCCATTCCATTCCATATTTCCTATCCTATCCTATTCTATTCTATTCCCTATTTTATTCAATTCCATATTTCCTATCCTATCCTATCCTATCCTATCCTATCCTATCCTATCCTATCCTATTCTATTCTATTCTATTCTACTCTACTCTACTCTACTCTACTCTACTCTACTCTACTCTACTCTACTCTACTCTACTCTACTCTATTCTATTCTATTCTATTCTTGTTTCTGTTTCTTTCCATTCCATTCCCTGCCTTGGGAAAGGGGTTCGACTAGAAGATCTCCAAGGTCCCATCCAGCCCCAGGATTCTATGTGTCCCTTCCTTCTGGGAAGCCAACCCTTCGAGACCTGCGCTCTCTCGCTCTCTCTCTCTCTCTCTCTCTCTCTCTCTCTCTCTCTCTCTCTCTCTCTCTCTCTCTCTCTCTCCCTCTCTCCTGGAGCTGGGATTGTGTGACTTTCCGCTGCCACCAGGCGCTGGCAAGCGCCCCGTTTCCCTTCATTTCGGTTAGGATGCTCCGGTTCCCTTAGGCTAAAGACCGCCGCAAAGGCAGCAGGAGCTGTAGCAGCAGCTCCAAGACTCTCCTCTCCAGTTGAAAAGCCGGTGGGTTCCGGCTCGCCCCCGCCCTCCCGCAGGGACACACACATACACACACACACAAACACACAAACACACATATAGACCAGCCGCTGCCTGCCTCTTTGCTCCAGACAGCAAGACCGCCCCCTGGAGGGAACGCCCGCAAGTGCAAGCAGGCGCATTGGCTGGCGGGGGAGGCTAGCTCGGCCAGGCGTCCGGACTCACCTTTCTGAATATTTCATCCCAGCCGCCCTCCTCCTCCTCCTCCTCCTCCTCCTCCCCTTCTTCTTCTTCTTCTTCTTCTTCTTCTTCTTCTTCTTCTTCTTCTTCTTCTTCTTCTTCTTCTTCTTCTTCTTCTTCTTCTTCTTCTTCTTCTTCTTCTTCTTCTTCATTGCAAAGAGACAGGAAGGCTTTCTTTTACAGATTTGGTTTTTTTTGGGTTTTGTTTTGTTTTGTTTTTTTAGAAAAAAACAACAACAACACCTCCGTCCAGGACTATAAAGGGTGGCAACTCCGCAGCAACTTCCAAGAGAAGCCAGGAGAACGACGGAGAGGCTTTTAAGAGGAGGAAAAGTCCCTGAGGAGGAGGAGGAGGAGGAGGAGGAGGAGAGAGAGAGAGAGAGAGAGAGAGAGAGAGAGAGAGAGAGAGAGAGAGACCTACGCGGGACCCCACCCGTGTAGTTTCTTGGCAAGAGCCCAGCGATGGCGTGACCGCGGAGGCTTGGCCGACTGGTCAAGTTCTGGGGGGATCTCCGCGTGGTCTTCCCTCCAGCCCCCCCCCCACACACATACAGTGACGCCGCGCCCGGAGCGTGCGTAAAAGCGCGGGAGCGGCGCGCCGAGGCTTTGCCTTTAAGAGCCGGCGCCCAGGCTGGGATCTCCGCGTGGTCTCCCCTCTACGACGACCGCCGCCGCCGCCGCGTCCGGAGCGTGCGTAAAACCGTGGGAGTGGCGCGCCGAAGCTCGCCTTTAAGAGCCGGCGCCCGGGAGGCGACGTTGGCGGGGGCAAAGCGCTCGAAGCCCAAGGCGGCGCCCGCGGCGATGCCTCCTTGAGGGCCGGCAGCTGAGCCCACCAACTTTTTCTCTCCGCTCCGTCTCCGGGAGCTGCTGGCGAGTCTCTCGCTCGGCGCGCAAAGGAGAGAAGCGGGTGTGGAGACAGGCCGAGGAGCCGAAGCGGCGTCGCCCTTGTGCAGAAGGACAGCCAGGGGCGGAGGAGAAGGGAAGAAGGAAGGAAGGAAGAAGGGAAGAAGGAAGGAAGGAAGGGAAGAAAAAAGAAAAGAAGGAAGGAAGAAGGAAGGAAGGAAAGAAGGAAGGAAGGAAAGAAGAAGGAAGGGAAGGAAGGAAGGAAGCTACTCGTCTTCACCCCATCCCAACAATTTGGAGAAGGAAGGAAGGAAGGAAAGAAGGAAGGAAGGAAGGAAGGAAGGAAGGAAGAAGGAAGGAAGGAAGGAAGGAAGGAAGGCAGGCAGGCAGGCAGGCAGGCAGGAAGGAAGGAAGGGAGCGAGCAAGGAGCAGCGGCCGCAGCTGCACCATGTGGCCGGCTGGCACGGCCGGCAAGCTGCCGGCTCCGCGGGACTCGGCCCTGCGGAAGGCGGCGTTCTCCGGCAACCTCTCGGCTCTGCCTTTGCACCTGGCGCCCAGCGGTCGGAGCGTGCGGGTCTTCGTCAGCGCCAACCCCGAAGGTGAGGCTGGGGTGGCCGGGCAGCTTTGCTTGCTTGCTTGCTTGCATCGCCTTGGAGCTGCGCCTTTGGCCGGACTCAAAGAGAGGAGAGAGGCGGGGAGGGCAGGGGCGGGTGGAAGCCGAGATTCAGGGTCGAGCTTGCAAAGTGGGCCGCCTTCTCACCGTACCCGGAATCCCACCTGCCGGAGGAGTGTGGGGGGGGGGGTGTCTGGGAGACCCGGCAGGCTGGCGGGGACCGGGACGCCGTCCTGAATGTAGGCGAGAAGAGGTCGTGGGGAAAGAAGCCCGGACCAGCTTCCTAGCAGGGCCTCCTATATATTACAATAGACGATCTACTCTCGTTTCGAATCTAAATCTAATCGCGGCTGTGACAGTAAAGGGTGGGTGGGTGGGTGGGTGGGTGGGTGGGTGAGGACCACTGCCACAGGCCTGAAAAGAGGGCAGGGTGGGCAGCCTGGGGAGAAGGGAGGGATGCTTAAAGAGGTCTGGGCAAAGTTTCAGGCTGGCTGTTTTGTCTGCAAAAGCCTCTCTTTCTCTCCCCGCCCTCCCCCTCTCTTTTTAAGAAGACGTTTTTTTTAAAAAAAAAAAAAAAGGAAAAGTTGATTTCTCTGGAGGCACCAGCGCCACCAGAATGCCCTTACGGCCTTAAGCCCATCTTTTTTGCCCGAGGAAAAAATGCTGCGTTTTCTGGCAACTAAGAGAGCGGTGACTATAGAAGATGCTATTTTTGCCTAATTTAAAGAAGGGAGGGAGGGAATTTAAAGAAGGGAGAGAGGGAGGGAGGGAGGGAGGGAGGGAGGGAGGAAGAATGAAAGAAAGAAAAAAGAGACAGTAAGAAAGAAAGAAGAGAAAGACAGAGAGAGAGAGAAAGAAAGAAAGAAAGAAAGAGAGAGAAAGAAAGAGAAAGAAAGAAAAGAGACAAAGAAAGAGAAAGAAAGAAACAGAGAAAGAAAGAAAAAAGGAAGAAAGAGAAGAAAGACACAGAGAGAGAGAGAGAGAGAGAAAGAGAAAGAAAGAGATAGACAGAAAGAAAAAGAAGAAAGAAAAAGAAAGAAAAGAGACAGAAAGAGAGAAGGAAAAAAGAAAGAAAGAGACAGAAAGAAAGAAAAAGAAAGAAAAGACAGAAAGAAAATAAAAAGAAAGAAAGAAAAGAGACAAAGAAAGAGAAAGAAAAAAGAAAGAAAGAAAGAAAGAAAGAAAGAGACAGAAAGAAAGAAAGAAAGAAAAAAGAGAAAGAAAGAGAAAGAAAGAAAGAGCAAGAAAGGAAAAAAGAAAGAGAACGAGAAGAAAGACAGAGAGAAAAAGAAAGAAAGAGACAGACAGAAAGAAAGAGAAGAAAGAAAGAGAAAGAAAGAAAAGAGATAGAAAGAGAGAAAGAAAACAAAGAGAGAAAGAAAGAGAAGAAAGAAAGAAAGAAAAGAGACAGAAAGAGAGAAAGAAAAAAGAGAAAGAGAAAAAGAAAGAAAGAGAAAGAGAAAGAAAGACAGAAAGAAAAGACAGAAAGAAAATAAAAAAGAAAGAAAAGAGAGAGAGAGAAAGAGAAAGAGAAGAAAAAAGAGAAAGAAAGAAAGAACGAAAGAAAGAAAGAAAAAAATTGATCTCTTTGCCTTTCACCTCTCAGAGAGATTCAGTAAAATGTTCTGTTTCAGTCTTCTGTAGGAAGTGGGGATGTCTTGAACTCTGTGTGGTAGGTGTCATTGGAAGGAAGGCCCTCTTAAGTTTCAACACAATACTTCAAGAACTGTGACGGCAGCATCCACATATATGAGGCAATTGTGCAAAGGGAGCATTTTTTTTTCAAAGCGGAAGACTTGTCTTTCTGTTCCACTTTGCTAGCTGTGTCAATTAGCGCTTTCCAAAAAACGGGAATTGAAAGTCTCTCTTTCGCCCTCCGATTAGGAGCTTAGCAAAATAATTCCGAAAGAAAATGTTGTTTGGTTGAGTGCTTCCTTCTTTAAGACCTTACACACTAGAACCATTTAAAGGGGGGGGGAACAGATTAAATGAGTTCTGAAATCTTTTGCAAGCCTAAGTACACTTTACGTGATGCAAGCATATTTAATCTTCTATTTCCAGTGAGCGTAAAAGTAGGTGCCTCCTTCTTGCTTGCCCTGCTCCCATTTTACTTCGCCCTTGAGTGAAAAATTCATTCAATTATGTTGCTCTTCAGCCTGCCTGATGACAGAAGACATTCCTACCTTTCTGAGGTTTTATTATTATTATTATTATTGTTATTATTATTATTATTATTATTATTATTATTATTATTATTATTATTATTATTATTATTATTACTGTGTTCATTCCTCAGTTGAAAGGTAGCAGGAGAGGAGATTTGGTTCTGTAAAGCTTGGAGTTTGCAGTAGATGTACACAGTGTCCCAGGAAAGTTGGCAAGTAGCCCACTTCTTAAAAGAAAAACAATAAGGATGACGTGGGTGGGGGGGGAGAGGCTTCTGATTCCTTTGGCAAAAACCTCTTTAGAGATTGAAGCCTTTATTTAGCAGCCATGCAGAGAGGCAGAAGATCTTTCTGAGTTGTTTATTGCCAGACGAAACACACACACACACACACACACACACACACCAAATCGTCTGCTGAATTATTGCACAGCAGAAGACATGGCTACTCATTAATGAAGCCTCACATCCTCTTCGCGGGAGGTCTTAATTCATTTCCTCTTTTATATTTAAGTTATCACTGTCTGTTTTCAGACCCGGCCAGGTTTTTAGAGAAAGGGCAATGGGGGAAGCAAGTCTGCCAATGGAGCTCTCTGTGGTCCTGAAAAATAAGATCTTAGTGGCTCCAAAAATCATTCGAATTTCCACACCGCAAGAGACCGTGGCCGGATGTTATAATATCCAGGCCAGCCTGACGTGAATGAATGTCTGTGGCTGTAACTTAACAGAAATGTTAGTTAAAACCAGCCCACGTGTTAGAAAAACCTGCTTTAAAATATCACCATGGGGTGCGGTTACAAACATAGCTAGGTTAGAGTTGCACGCTTAAATTCCTAAATTCTGGATTTTAAACTTGCATCTAAATGAGGCGAGATAAAAATTACCAGATGCCAGTCTGGAAAGATATGTATTCTGAGGGCAATATTTGTCTGAAACGCTATAGGGTTTCCTGCCTGAGCAGGGGGGTGGACTAGAAGACCTCCAAAGTCCCTTCAACTCTGTTGTTGTTGTTGTTACATTTACTTAATCATTCTTAAATAACTCTCGTTAACCCTTGAATAAAGGGGTATGCACAAGGTATGCCACCTTTCTTTCAATAATAATAATAATAAAGTTGGAAGGGATCTTGCAGGTCATCTAGTCCAACCCCCTGCTCAGGCAGGAAACCCCATCCCATTTCAGACAAATAACATCTCATACATTTTATTTACCCAACAATCTACCCCAAATTAGAAACCTTGGCAATAAATCCTGCAAAGAACATAACATTCAAAATTAAAGAGACGAATTTGACATTTCAGCGAAGAATCTTAAGACTGTACATGGAGTTCACAACTTCCTGGCTAAATATTGGGTGATAAACGTACAGGTTTAAATGAAAATATAAATTCTGGCTGGCTCCTTGGAAGGATGATTAACTTTCACGCGCTCTGCAGTGAAGCAATTTTATTCAAGGCTATCGTTTTATCTTAATTGGAAAGTGGCAGAAAGGATTAGCTCAGAATAATCAAAATACTTTCCTTAAAATGGAAGAGTCTAGATAGTATAAACCATAAATAAAACACAGGAAGTCTTCAACCACTTTACAAGGCCTTGGTAAGGCCAGACGTGGAATACTGCATCCAGTTTTGGTCACCACAATGTAAAAAAGATGCTGAGACTCTAGAAAGAGTACAGAGAAGAGCAGCAAAGATGATCAGGGGACTGGAGGCTAAAACTTGTAAGGAACGGTTGCTGGAATTGGGTCTGTCTAGTTTAATGAAGAGAAGGATGAGGGGTGACATGATAGCAGTGTTCCAGTATCTCAGGGGCTGTCCCAAAGAAGAGGGAGTCAAGCTATTCTCCAAAGTGCCTGAAGGCAGGACAAGAAGCAACGGATGGAAACTAACCAAGGAGAGAAGCAACCTAGAACTAAGGAGAAACTTCCTGACAGTTAGAACAATTAACCAGTGGAACAACCTGCCTCCAGAAGCAGTGAATGCTCCAACACTGGAAGTTTTTAAGAAGAAACTAGACAGCCATTTGTCCAAAATGGTATAGGGTTTCCTGCCTGAGCAGGGGGTTGGACTTGATGACCTCCAAGGTGCCTTCCAACATTATTATTATTATTATTATTATTATTATTATTATTATTATTATTATTATTATTATTAAAAAGGTGTATAAAAACATTATACACATACTACCTCCTCTAGTTGAATACTGGTTAATATATTACTAAAAACATTATATCCACCCCTTCCAAAAAAAGGCCCTCCCACAATTTTTAAACTACTACCGGTAGATCTATTTGCAACTTGTTGACCTGTCTTCTATAGGTTGTATGAATGACAAAGTAGTCAGAGTAGAAAAACAGTAATAGAGAAACAGAACAAAATGAAAGTTTCAAAACTCTCGGTTAACATGCTGATATTGTAATCCACTCATAGAAAATTTACCACGGCATCTTAACTATCCCAAATCGTCCCAAAAGGTATAAATAGATTATCCTGGGTCAAATATCCATGTTTGCTTCTTAATATCCTGTCTTAATATCCCAGGCTGTATCCACCTTGAGCAAAAGTGTCTTAATGTGTCTTTAATGAGGGTGGGAGATGGAAGGTTAAGAAATATGAAATATAAATAGGTAAATAAAAACAACAGTTTATAAAACATTTAAAAATGAAAAACTACTTTTTTGCCTATTTGTCCATCCAGCTATTGATTAAATTTAATGTATTTTCTACTGGCTGTCAATACTGGGACCACTCAGCCTTCGTTTCATAAGCCTCTTTTCAGCTAAAAGGTAATAGTCTCTTCTTTGATGGGGAAAGAATTGAAGGAGAAGGAGTGGCAGAATCCTGGGGTGGAGTTAAAAGAGGAATCAACCGAGAATCCCTACGTAGCCACAAGCAAACCCAAGGCCAAACCCCCTTGAGTAGAGTTGGCACCTATCTAACCAGGTGCTGACCATTAATTGAGAAGACTCCTGTGTATAGGCTTTTACTGATAAATCAGTTAAATTGAACCTTCATGTGTGGACCTGGTCTTTCACACCTGAACAAGAATGCAAGTGAGATGAAGAGTCAGAAGTGGCTAAATTACAGAGGAGCATTAAACTCAGAAGGAAATGAAGTGATGGCAGCCCTGAAATTTTCTGTCTAACTGATAAGAGGCAGGTTACCTAGAAACATGCAGTGTAAATCTTTTAGGCAAGGGAGAGAAATAAAAACACTGTATTTTTTTCTGCCTGTGACCTAGCGGAGTGACAGGAGCTTCACACAATTCTAGGATTAGGCGTGTTGACTCAGATTGTGCAAAGCTACCGTTGGCCCATGGTAGACTTTCCACAAGTAAAATGCAATAAGAGAATGTCAACAGAGGTCCTTGAATGTTGAACTTCGCTGTTGTTTACCCTGTTCACTCTTTTTCTTTCATATGTACGTTGTATGACGGATCAAATTTGGTTGCAAATAGAAGTAGAAGCTTATAAAATTTTGGACCCATTTCACAAGAGGGGAAGTTATTATTCCCATAATGTATTTGTCAGTATTCAACCAAGGGAGATAATATGAGTTTTTGGTTTTTGTCCTTCTAATTCACTTTAAACAAAAAAAAAAACTGTTCTTGTCTAGTTTTGTTTTGCCTTTATTGTTTTTGTTTCCCTGTTGGATTTTATATTTTAATCTTTGGAATAAAAGAAAAATTGTACCCTATGGCCACTTTGCCTTTAAAATGGTGTTGAATCCACACCAATTATGTTATCATATACATCCAAGAAAGTTTAACAGAATGTCCTGCAGACAAAGGTGCCACAGAGAAAGTGGGTGGCAGCTTTGCCTTTAAAATTTATTCCATGCCACCCACTTTCTCTGTGGCACCTTTGTCTCCAGGACATTCTGTCAAACTTTCTTGGACGTATATGATAACGTATTTGGTGTGGATTCAATGCCATTGACTCATGAGTATCGTACAAACTACCAAAGGGCAGTTTGGATGTACAATAGAGAAATACAGATTTATTGTGCGTCTTCTTGTCTCTTAACTCTGCCTACATGTTGTCTTGGAGACTGTTGATCGAAAGTCATTTTTCTCAGACCTTATGGATGTTATGACAACATCCATTGCCTGTAACTCCCCTCTAAGTGGTAGAGAAGGGATTGAATCTTCAAAAGAATCAGGGAAGGAAGGAAGGAAGGAAGGAAGGAAGGAAGGAAGGAAGGAAGGAAGGAAGGAAGGAAAAGGCAGGCAGGAAGGAGAAAGAAAGAAAGAAAGAAAGAAAGAAAGAAAGAAAGAAAGAAAGAAAGAAAGAAAGAAAGAAAGAAAGAGAAAGAAAGAAAGAAAAAGAAAGAAAGAAAGAAAGAAAGAAAGAAAGAAAGAAAGAAAGAAAGAGGGAGGGAGGGAAGGGAGAGAGAGAGAAAGAAAGAAAAAGAAAGAAAGAAAAAGAAAAGGAAGGAAGGAAGGGATAGAAAAGACAGGCAGACAGGAAGGAAGGAAGGAAGGAAGGAAGGAGAACGAAAGAAAGGAAGAAAGGAAGAAAAAGAAAGAAAGAAGGAGGGAGGGAGGGAGGGAAGGAAGGGAGAGAGAGAGAGAAGGAAAGAAAGAAAGAAAGAAAAGAAAAAGAAGGAAGGGAAAGAAAAGACAGGCAGACAGGAAGGAAGGAGAAAGAAAAAGAAAGAGTGAAAAAGAAGGGAAGGAGAAAGGGAGAGAGGGAGGGAAGGAAGGAGAGAGAGGAAAGGAAGGAAGGAAGGAGAAAGGAAAGAGAGAGAGAGAGAGGGAGAGAAAGAAAGAAAGAAAAGGAAGGAAGGAAGGAAGGAAGGGAAAGAAAAGACAGGCAGACAGGAAGGAAGGGGAAAGAAAGAGAGAAAGAAAGAAAGAAAAAGGAAGGAAGGAAGGAGAAAGGAAAAGAGAAAGGAAGGAAGGAAGGAAGGAAGGAAGGAAGGAAGGAAGGAAGGAAGGAAGGAAGGAAGGAAGGAAGGAAAATGCACAAAGTCCAAAAGCGGTTTCCAAAAGTGGAAACAAAATGAGTTGTGTTCTTTTCCTTAATCAAAGCAGTCAATTTAGCCATCTCTGCTAACTCCGTCAACTTTTGCCGTCACTCGCCCATTATGGGAATCAAAGAGTCTTTCCCTTTCTGTGCTTATATGCCATCCTTATATCACCACAATTGAGCCCAAAATTTATGTTGTTGAGTGCGACATTTGTTAAGTGACTATTGCTGCCTTTTTTTGCCTTCCTGTAATATCAAAACTCCTAATTTCCCCCCCCAAAAGTCTTTATCCAGATCTGTGTGATTCCAAATTCTGTCCGAAGGAAGCACCCTCCCCTTCAAATTGTTGCATAGTTTGAATTAATATACAGCACCTAATCCGAATCTCGCGTCTACTGTATGAAGTAAATGGAATATCCATTTTGATCTTAAGCGCTATGACAGCAATCGGCAAATCAATCGGCAAATTAACCAGTAACATTACAAGTGACTTTCATCCCCCCATCTACTTATTTTTACAACTCTTCAATATGAGGAAAGACCTGGTGATGAAGATGGATTTTCATTTGAATTAAATACGATATCTGTGGAGCTTGGCGACTTTTTTTTAAAGAACGTGCGTTCAAAATTTGGGTTTTGATTGTGTTGACTTTTTTAATTGGGCTGAGCTTTCTTTAAATCTTTGGCTTCTTTACTGCGATCTATGCTCCCTGAGGATGCATCCATCCAACGCGCAATCACTCTTCCTAGATTTGGGTAATTATTTATTTATTTGGAAATTTTATAGAGCCGCCCGTCCTTACATCAGAATCTGGGCGGCTCCCTAATTGGGACGTACAAGAACACAATCACAAAACTAGCTGAGTAGATTTGGTTGTCACGGCCATCAATGTTGTGTTTAAGGTTTCCTTCTGACTGTCTATCCAATTTATGCCTCCTTTTAAACTTCCTTTTCAAGTCCCTTTTTGCTTTACTGTTATTTTTTCTTTTGGCATCCTTAGGTGGTTTAAAAAACGTTAAAGCATATTCCCTGTTCATCGGCAAATGCTTGAAGCTGATAAGTTCCAGAACTCGTAGCCTGAAACCTAATCCTATCTAATCCTAAATCAGCGGTTCTCAACCTTTTTCAGGCCGAGACCCCACCTGCGCCGCCCATGCGTGGCGCGACCCCGACCTGCGCCACGCATGCACGGTGCGACAGCCCGCATTGCGCATGTGTGGCGTGATGGGCTAAACTGCACATGTGGGCGCGGGCGCGACGGGCCAAACCGTGCATGCGCCGCACGACGGGCCGAACCGTGCATGCGCCGTGTGACGGGCCGAACCGTGCATGCACAGCGTGCGCACGATGGGCCAAACGGCGCGACGGGCCGAATTGCGCATGCACGGTGCGCGCGCGACAGCCAAGGGGAAATGGGGGAAAAATGGCGGACTGCGGTGTTTGGCGACCCCCGTGAAACGGTCGTTCGACCCCAAATGGGGTCGTGACCCACAGGTTGAGAACCGCTGCCCTAAATCTAACATCATAAAATTACTACTCCTGGTTAAAAAAAAAACTCTAACTTTACTAGTTAATGGTTAATATTACATAAAAATTAGATTAAAAAATGAACTATTTTACAACCGTATAAAAGTAAACTAAAATAAAAAGATGAGCTCACTATAAGAGTCGCCACAGGGCGGCCATCTTGATCCTCCCCCAACAGAATTCCTCTATCTAGGACGTTCGCGGAAGAGATTCCCTTTCTATTGGAATCCCAAAAGGGTTTTTTGGGAAGGCCATTGGACTTCCTTTTTTTTTCTTTGAAGATGTTTCACTTCTCATCCCAGAAGCTTCTTCAGCTCTGACTGGATGGTGGGGGAATGGCAGGATTTATACTCCTTGCAGAAAGCTGGTCATTTGTGGTATGAGGCCTTCTCGGCTTGCAGGATGACAGGACACGGGACAGAAAACATCCTGCAGCCAAGAAGGCTCCACACCCATTGGCACCACTCAGGTGACCCTGAGGACACGGGCCAACCTCCAAGTGGCCTCAACGACTCTCTAAAAGGAGGCAAAGGACCAGCGCTCTGCAAGCAGTATAAATCTTTCGCCTCCCCACCCTCCAGTCAGAGCTGAAGAAGCTTCTGGGATGAGAAGTGAAACATCTTCAAAGAAAAATGAGAAAGTCCAGTTGCCTTTTGAAAAAGCACCTTTGAGACCGATTACCTAATGAGCATTCATTGTGGTAAGAGTTGTTCAATTGTCTTCATTGATTGCTAAACCTAGTTTGTTGTCATGTCCCACTCACTTCAGCATGAAGATGCTTTGCAAATAATGTTTAAGAGGCTTGTTACCAAAATATCATCTTCATAAGAGATCTTGGGGGTCAATCACGTAAACACGAGCCAGCCGTGTGCTGCAGCTGCCAAAATAGTCAACGTAGTTCTAGGCTGCATTAACAGAGGGATAGAATCAAGATCGTGTGAAGTGTTAATGCCGCTTTACAAGGTCTTGGTAAGGCCACACTCGGAATACGGCATCCCGTTTTGGTCCCCACGATGTAAAAAAGATGTTGAGACTCTAGAAAGCCTACAGAGAAGAGCAAGAAACTTGATCGGGGGACTGGAGGCTAAACCATGACCTGGATGATGGAGAATCTCCACATGACACCCCATTGGAGCTGCATATGGAGAGAAATTAAGGTAAAATAGAACATCCCCTGGTCTTAAAGCAAACTCATGAGTTTTAGTGTTGTGCCAAGCTATAGGTATCACATTTTTTCTCTCAAAGAAGCAGGAGCAATCTTCCACAGGAACGCTGAGTTGTACAAGGCCATCAGTCCAGGATGCTTTAATCACCTGCTTCCAACGTTGGGATTCTGTGCTAGCTGCAAACTTGTTTATATCTCGATCTGTAATTATTACAATTGGATTAGGGCCAGCATATATTTTTTTTAATGTGTATTTCATCATCTTGAAAAAATCCTGAAATAGTTCGGAAGCAGCCGAACTGGTGTCCTTGTGGCCAAAACAAATAACACTGGAGCCGTGTTGTGTTTTTTACACAAGCTGCATGTTTACAAATATGTCAGAAGAACAGCGAGAACAGACGTCTATACCGTAGTTTCAGATCCCTAGATACAACAGCATAAGGGAATGCAATCTTTTTAGGATACCGGACATAAATGGGGATTAAAAAAAATGTTGAACTCTTCCCTGATGTCTCTTTTGTTTTCAGAATGATCTTTATCATGCTACCTTACTTTTATCTTTTTTTTCTAGACAGATGTACATGCTTCCAATCAAGGCATTGACTTATAGACACCCACCATTTATGTGTCTATAAGATGTTAGGTCTGTGACCCGTACAGACATGTTTTGGACCCAAAGGTGTATACTAGAATCCAAGATCAGTCCAACACCGTAACAATTTATTCAACCCTTGTCCTTGAGTCTTATATATAATCAACCCAAGCTGCATTCACCTTGGTCTTCCTTCTCTTGCAGTTTTTCAAAATCATCTCGCCAATTAGGAGTTGATTTTTTGGTCTATGCAGATTCTCAGTAGATTCCAGGTCACAATTGTCCCAAAGATGCTTTTTCAAGAGGCAACTACACTTTCTTGTTTTTCCTTCAACATGTTTCGCTTCTCATCCAAGAAGCTTCTTCAGCTCTGACCAGATGGTGGGGAGTGGAAGGATTTATACTCCTTGCAGACAGCTGGTCGTTAAAAGGACTGTGTTGTAGGCTGGAGATAGATAGGGATATGACATCATCTATCTCCAGTTCACAACTCTGGAGTCCTTTCAACAGTCCCAAGAAGGCTCCACATCCATTTGCACCACTCAGGTGACCCTTGTTGTGATTCCGTGCCAGCCTGTGCTCGCAACAGATGAGTCTGGGGAATCTGAGGAGGAGGTGGAGGAGGCATTTGAAGGGCCATCAGGGGCAGAGGGAGGCTCGGATGAATTACAGGACTCACAGTTTGATGCAGAGCCTGGGCCCTCCAGTCGTGTTCCTGATGAAGCTCAGCTGTGTGAGGAGACTGAGTCAGACTTGGAGGACTCACACCTGATGGACTTGCTAATTGATGCTCGCACACATCGTCAATTAGTGAGAGTAAATCAGCAGCAGTCAATACGGCAACTCCAGAGTAAAAGGAGAAGGCAATGAGAGGCAACGCCTTGGGACTGCTGAATAAAGGGAGGAGGTGTGGGCGGTGCTGGTTGCTGAAGGCAACCATTTGCAAAGTGCTTCTTGGAATCCTGTCTTGCTTGTGACTTCTCTTCTGTTTGCATTGCGTTTTTCCTGTGGACTATTTCCTTCCTTTGGACTTGAGTTTTGCTGTTTGTGTTTTGGATTATTTGACAGGTTTGTCACCCATATTAAAAGGGGTTTATTTGTTTTAAAGTCTCCAGCCTATTGTATCAGCAGGGGTATGGTCCTTGTGCCTTTAACAAGGACGGCAATAGGCTGGGATAGAACAACCCTGAGGACACAGATAAACCTCCAAGTGGCCTCAACAACTCTCTAAAAGAATGCAAATGACCCGCTGTCTGCAAGGACTATAAATCCTTCCATTCCCCTCCATCCAGTTAGAGTTGAAGAAGCTTCTTGGATGAGAAGTGAAACCTCTTCAAAGAAAAACTTGAAAAAGCACCTTTGAGATGTTTGTCATAAACTTTTTACTTCTATTTGCATGTATTTATAATCTGGGATGTTCTCCAGTTCTTTCTCATCTCTTTTGCTAGCTCCAGGCACTTCAACATCCGCTATCCAGACATTTTTATTTTATTTTTTTTGCTTTTGTTGTCAACAGTTGTTAAGTCTGGGGTGTTATTATTATTATAATAATAACATGTATGGTGCCAAACTCTCAACAACTATATTCTTTCAGTATTTTAACTAAGAACACATTATATGTGAAGAGTCATTACTTCATTGCACTTTAACTGCAATATGGGTTTTTATTATGGTTATAATTTTTGTAGAAATCACCCAGGAAACATATTCATTCACAGCAGTTTAACTGTAATATTGCTTCTGATTACAGGTTTTTTTTTTGTAGAAATCACACAGGAAATGTATTCAGAGTACAGAGAATACTTGTTCCAAATTAATTTTGATTACAATGATTCTGGTCCTTCTAGACTTTTTCTGCTTGTGGCTTTTAATTGCAATCAACCACAATATTCCGTGTTAGCAATTTTAAAAGTTAATCTGTACTTAAATCTCGATTCCACTTGCCTCAAAGGTTAAAAAAACGCTAGCAGAGGAGTTTTAAAATGCAGAACCATCGTCTTGGAAATATTCCTAGGCCAGGATCGGAGATGTCACAATCAATATATAGAAATTCCTCTGTTTTTTTTCCCCCAAAAAATTCCAGTCTTCTCTATTCAGCTGACTAAATTTTCTACCATATTCTTGTGTATTAGAAGAGAAAAGTGAATCCGATGGCTTTCTGAATCGGTTTGAATCATGTGGTTGGATTAAGGGAAGTACCAAAAAAAAAAATATTATCTTGTGCCTCCTCAGCAAATCACCCAAAATACAAAAATGGCTAAAAAAAAAAAAGGCCTTGAATTAAACGCCGCAAATGACAGAATAGAATAGTGTGAGGCTCCAGATTGCAACACAGTAGGATATCTCCAAACCGGAGGATCTAATAAACATCTTTTAGGGCATAGGTGCGTTCCGACTTGGTGACTGTCAGCATCATCGCTGCTTATGAAATAAGGAAGAATAATAGAGACAGTGCTAAAACTGTGTGGACTAAAACAATCCATCTCCCCCTGCCGCCCAGAGAACTTTTTTTTATTATAACATTTTTTATTATTCGATATATATTTGTACATGTAAACCAAGAAAAAATTCAAGTTAACTGCTATTCAGCTTAATACAATCAATTTAAATTTGTAAACATTCTTCACTCTGTATATCAAGATTTAACTATAAGCCAGATACATTTTCTTTGATTGGTGTTTCTCTTGTATGTAGTCTATCCATTGTTTCCAGTCCAACATATATTTTTCATTTGAATGATCCTTCAAATATGCCGATATTTTAGCCATTTCTGCCAAATTTATAACTTTCAAAGTCCATTCTTCAATAGATGGTAATTCTGGCTTCTTCCAATATTGTCCCACCAGCAGTCTTAAAGTAGCAACAGATGCTGTGCGTTTGCCGATCAGCTCAGTAGGAGAAAATATTATTCAGTTCAGAAAATCGGGAGCTCAGGGGGGGGGGTCTCCCAAGAAGGAAACTGTTAACAAACACGATGGTTTCCTTTCCACCGTGTTTGGAGAAGAATGAGATGAAAGACTAGGCAGAAGTGCAAACCGTGGGCATTAATCGGAGAACATTAAAGAAGGGAGCAATATTGCTCTGACACTAAAAGGTGGACATCTCTGATAGAAAAGAGTACGCAGCAGTGGCGAAGATCTGTAAAAGGTATTCGTAAATAGCAAAGAATATTTGTAGCGCAGGGTGCTGCTTGGTGTTCTCTGAGCTTGGTGGCAGATGTTGCATGGCCCAACTAAGGACATCCTCAGTGCAAAAAGGCAGTGGGGTTTGCAGAGAGGAGGAGGAGGAGGAGGAGGAGGAGGAGGAGGAGGAGGAGGAGGAGGAGGAGGAGGAGGAGGAGAGGACTGTGGAATCCTTGGTGCTCTCTGAGCTTGGTGGTTTTCTTGCACCAATGTTGCTACCTAGATGAGTAGTAGTTGTTATTAAGGTTTGTTGTAAAATCAGCCAGATGTTCAGACTGAATATGGCATTTTTGTCTATCTATTGAGTCCTTCCCTGGAATAGGCAGATGCAGATTATTATTATTATTATTATTATTATTATTATTATTATTATTATTATTATTATTATTATTATTATTATTATTATTAATCTATCATCACACAATCAGCCAGATGTTCAGACTGGATTTGGCATTTGTGTCTACCTATCAAGTCCTTCCCAAGGACCTGGGATAGGCAGATGTGGATGTTTGATGGTATTACAGATCTCATCGCAGGATGGAAGCTGCTCCCAGTAAGGCTGCCTTTTGCAATTGACTAATGGCGAATTTGTCAATGCTGATGATGGTGTTCAAGTGGTGCTCCAGTTTTTTGGGATTGTACCCAAGGCGCCTATTACTATTGGTACTACCCTTGTTTGCCTTTGCCACAGTCGTTCTTTTTCTATTTGTAGGTCTTTGTATTTGTAGGTCTTTGTATTTTGTTGTCTTCTCCAGTTCTTTCTCGTCTATTCTGCCATCTCCAGGCACTGTCACATCCACTATCCAGACTTTTTTGTCTTTCTTATCGACAATTGTTAAGTCCGGGGTGTTATGTTGCAGGTGCTTGTCTGTTTGAATTCTGAAGTCCCAGAGCAGTTTAACTTTATCATTTTCTATGACTTTCTCTATTTTATGATCCCACCAGTTCTTGCTTACAGGCAAATGATATTTCTTGCAGATCTTTCAGTGCACCATTGTTGCTATTATTATTATTATCATCCCACCAGTTCTTGCTTACAGGCAAATGATATTTCTTGCAGATCTTCCAATGCACCATTGTTGCTATTATTATTATTATCATCAACATCATCATCATCATCATCAAATTTATTAGTCACCCATCTCATGGTTCAACCAGCTGGCTGGGTAATGAAACGTCTGCAAGGAAACAACCAAACTCAAGAGAGCATGGAAGGCCTCACCATCACCTCCATTTCTCTGCTAATGTTCTGTCAAAAGCTTTTTGTAACAGAAGCAATACAACCCAACGCAACCTGGAAGACTTTATCTGAAGAAATGTGGTTTGTGGGATTGATCTGTTGTGGGAGATGCTGCTATGAAATTGAAACCTACCCTTGTTCCTGTGTTTAAGCCAACATTATTATAAACTTCCAGGTCTAGACGATGTAGACAATGGAAGACAAGACAGACAAACTACACTGAGCAAGCTATAATTAACAAGCCTCGTTCACCTTTCAATTAGCGGTAATTTATTGTTCCTTTGCACGTCTTTTCCTGCATTCATCTCAGCTTACAATCACCGGGGGGGGGGGGCTTGTTTAGGAAAATACTCTTATTAAACAATGGACATGCTCAGATGAAACGTGTCTAAAGCAGCGGAACTAATTTGGGAAGTGGAGCCACGATCAGCCTCAAATTATCTGTCTGCTAAACTATTGAGCTGTGAAACAATATGCTTGTATAGTAGTTGTGACTGCATGGCTCACCTGAAGCCGGGTCTCCCCAAGAAGTACACAAGATCACAAAAAGATGGTGTGACTTCAAACAGCCGCTAAGTTAACTGTTCTATTAGTTGATTGCCCTCATCGTTAGGAAATTTCTCCTCCCTTCCAGGTTGCTTCTCTCCTTGGTTAGTTTCCATCCATTGTTTCCTGTCTTGCCTTTTGGTGCTTTGGAAAATAGTTTGACCCCCCCTCCCATCTTTGTAGGCGCCCCTCAAATGTTGAAACGGTGCTATCATTTCTCCCCTAGTCCTGTTTTTCATTAGACTAGACCAGGGGGTCTTCAGACTTGGCCCTTTTATGATTTGTGGACTTCAAGTCCCAGAATTCCTCAGCCAGGCACACTGGCTGAGGAATTCTGGGGGTTGAAGTCCACAAGTCATAAAAGGGCCAAGTCTGAAGACCCCTGGACTAGACGTACCCAGTTCTTGTAACTGTTCTTCGTATGTTTTGGCCTCTAGTCCCTTAATCATCTTTATTGCTCGTCTCTGCACTCTTTCTAGAGTCTCAACATCTTTTTTATAATGTGGGGGCCAATACTGGATGCAGTACTCCAAGTGTGGACTTACTAAGGCTTTGCAAAGCAGGGCTAGAACTTCACGTGATCTTGATTCTATCCCTCTATTAATGTAGCCTAGGATTGCATTAGCTGTTTTGGCTGCTGCCACACATTGCTAGTTCATATTTAAGTGACTGTCCACTAAGACTCCCAAGATCCCTTTCACAGTTACTGGCATTAAGCCAAGTTTCACCTAGTCTATATTTATGCAGTTGGGTTTTCTTGTCTAAGCGTAAAGCCTTGCTTTTACCGGTATCTACGTTGATTTTCATTTTGTTAGATAGTCTTCCAGTCTGTCAAGATCTTTTTGGATCCTGAGCTTGTCTTCTGGGGTGTTGGCTATTCCTGCCAGCTTAGTGTGATCTGTAAATTGGATGAGTTTCCCTTCAACTTCCTCATCTAGATCATTTATGGAGATATAGAAGAGTAATGGGCCTCAAACAGAAGAAGGTGAGGGGGAGTAAGCTAAGCACCATTCAAAGATTGAGAATCAATTTATTAATAAACAAAAACATTGCCAGATAGATAGATAGGTAGGTAGGTAGGCAGATAGGTAGGTAGGTAAGTAGAAAGGTAGATAGAAAGATAGATGATAGAAAGATAGATGATGGATGGATAGATAGATAGATAGATAGATAGATAGATAGATAGATAGATAGATAGATAGATAGATAGATAGATAAGGTAGGTAGTGTTCTGTCTGGCCCCTCTCAGCTCATTAAAATCCACATAAATATGTCTTTAAGAGGTTTATTTAACACATTTCAAAAGGATTCACTTCAAAGCACGCTGCTGGCATTTTGCTGGCAGAAACAGCCAAGTCTCATTTATTTACATTTAGATTAAAAACATGCTCTTCCCACACCTTCCAATTAACTCACTCTTTCTTTATCACATTGTCCAAGACCTCATTATTCTTCCGTAGATTTCCAAAACATCAGAAGACTGAATTCAAACGCACTGCTCCAGAGATCAGGCTACTACTTGATTAACGTTGCTCGTGACAAAGGCGTAGTCTCTCTGTCCCCTTCTAATATAGTGTCCGATACGTCACTTCCCCCCATTACTTCCTTTTTCCACTTAACTGACACCTTCGTTTATCAAACCTTCGGAATCTCGGATCAAGCCATCTATCTTCTTGATCCAAATCTGACCCCTCACTTTGTGAATCTGACCCAGACTGCCTGTAAATCTCCTCCCTGTCTGGCTCAGCTGCCGGGAGGGGAAAATACCCAGAGGGGCCTGGCTGCTCTTCCTCGGCTGCCGGGAGGGGAAAACACCCAGAGGGGCCTGGCTGCTCATCCTCATACTCTGACACTTCCCAAGCTGGTCTAGGGACACTCACAACAGGTAGGTAGGTAGGTGAATAGGTAGATAGATATAGAAAGATAGATGATAGAAAGATAGATGATGGATGGATAGATAGATAGATAGATAGATAGATAGATAGATAGATAGATAGATAGATAGATAGATAGATAGATAGATTAGGTAGGTAGGTAGATATAGAAAGATAGATGATAGAAAGATAGATGATGGATGGATGGATAGATAGATAGATAGATAGATAGATAGATAGATAGATAGATAGATAGATAGATAGATAGATAGATAGATAGATAGATGATAGATTAGATAGATAGGTAGGTAGGTAGGTAGGTAGGTAGGTAGGTAGATAGATAGATAGATAGATAGATAGATAGATAGATAGATAGATAGATAGATAGATAGATAGATAGATAGATAGATAGATAAGGTAGGTAGGTAGATATAGAAATAGATGATAGAAAGATAGATGATGGATGGAAAGAGAGAGAGAGATTAGGTAGGTAGGTAGGTAGGTGGGTGGGTGGGTGGGTGGGTGGGTGGGTGGATGGATGGATGGATGGATGGATGGATGGATAGATAGATAGATAGATAGATAGATATAGAAAGATAGATGATTGATAGATGAGAGAGAGAGAGAGAGAGAGAGAGAGAGAGAGAGGGGCAGGCAGGCAGGCAGGCAGGCAGGCCGGCCAGCAAGCAAGCAAGAAGCAAGCAAGAAAGAAAGAAAGAAAGAAAGAAAGAAAGAAAGAAAGAAAGAAAGAAAGAAAGAAAGAAAGAAAGAAAGAAAGAAAGAAACAAAGAAACAAAGAAACAAAGAAAGAACAGATAGATGAGAGTTTATGTTCATAAGTTTAATATAATTCTTGTGGAATCTGTACATGTGCACTGCGAACTAGCAGCAGGAAGCCACAAGACTTTAGACAAGGAAGTACTTTATTTTTTTTTTAATATTATGTTATATTGTTCTGACATCGTTATTCTGTCTTATTACTGAGGTAAATCCACAAAGAGCAAGCAGGCTGGATTGTAAAAAAAGAAAAGAAAAAAGAAGGAAAACATGCTGAATTATTGCTTCAGCTCTTTCCTTGCAAAGTTTGGGACTGTTCAAAATATATATATTCTTTAAATGTCACGTTGAATTATTGTTACAGTCAGAGGTTTAAGGGGTTTTTTATGATGGCTTGATTGCTGCTGGTCTTATCTTTCCAGAGCTCCTGCTAACTAAAAAAAATAAAAAATCCAAACTCAGTGTCGTGTATAAACATTATGCTGAATTAATGCCATAAGTGCTCGACTAAATTTGGGTAAATGTCATAGTAAGTGTTTCTGTTCAACAAGCTATTCCCTGGGGCACAGAATCAGATTCCTGCCTTACGCTTGTGTTCCCAATTTTTAAAACGAGGCTTCTCTTCCACATATTAAAACTGCAAAGCTATAAATACAGACGGTTGCCACCAAGTTTTGTTCATTTATTTTTACTTTTTCGCCCTTCTCGCTTACAGATACCGTCGCAGAAAGGAACGCGTTACGAGAACACGTGTACCCCAAGCTGCGGGAATTCTGCAGGGAAAACTATGGGATGGAATTCCAGGTAGGGTTTCCTACGTTCCAAATGTTTTAAGCCGGGATGCTGATAAGCTTGCTAAACAGAAATCTGTTCATCGTCTGTCCGGTGGGGGTTAGAGAATCCCACCGATATCCACAGGGTGCCACTGTACAGATGATCCTCGGCATGTGACCACTGTCGAGCCCAACGTTTATGTTGCTAAGTGGGACAGGTGTTCAGTGTGAGTTTTGCTGGCTTTTCTTGTCAGCTTTCTTAAGCCAATTGCTGCAGGTGTTGAATTAGGAACATGAGCCCCAAAGTGAGCAACACTGCAATTGTTGGAAAATTGCAGAAGGGGATGACGTGACAATGCATCCGTCCTAAATGTGAGTCAGTTGTCAATCAACCGAACGTACGTCACATGGCCACGGGATACCGCAAGGGTCAAAAGTGTGAAAAATTGTCTCTTTTTTCCTGTGCCGTTGTAACTTCAAACAGTCACTAAGTGAACAGTTGAAAGTCAAGGATGACCTTTTTTGTCATCTTGGGGGTATCCGTGCTCCCAATTTGAGGGAAAGTACGATCGATGGTGAGACCACACTTGGAGTACTGGGTACAGTTCTGGTCACCGCACCTCAAGAAGGATATAATGGAACTGGAAAAGGTGCAAAAAAGGGCAACAACAATGATCAAGGAAATGGAGTGCCTCCCTTACGAAACCAGATTGCAACGCCTTGGTCTCTTCAGCCTTGAAAGACGGCGTTTAAGGGGTGACTTGATCGAAGTGTATAAAATCATGCATGGGATAGAAAAGGTGGATAGAGAAAAATTCTTTTCTCTATCACACAATACCAGGACAAGGGGGCACTCCCTAAAGCTCGTAGGTAAGAAAGTGAGGACAAATAAAGGGAAATATTTCTTCACCCAGAGGGTCGTTGGTTTATGGAATTCACTTCCAGAAGAGGTCGTGACAGCTGTCAGCCTTGACAGCTTCAAGGCAGGGTCAGACAGATTCATGGAGGCCAAGTGTATCGGTGGCTATTAAAACGGATGTTCATGTGCCGCCTCTATGTTGGTTGAGGCAGGCAGGATTCCCTTGAGTACCATTTGTTGGGGGTCAAGGGAAAGGGAGGGTTTTGCCTTCTCTTTCTGCTCAAGATCCCCATGTACAATTGGTGGGCCACTGGGTGACACAGAATGCTGGACTCGATGGGCTTTGGCCTGATTCAGCAGGGCTCTTCTTATGTTCTTATGGAACAATAACGGTAAATTGGATTTGTGGACTTCCCCAAAGTTGCCTTCTGTTGGTTCTCTTCTGCAATGAAATACGATATAGCATAGGTTCTCCTGCTCCAGCAGGGGGTTGGTCTAGAAGACCTCCAAGGTCCCTTCCAGCTCTATTCTAAACATAGAGGGGTGTGTACAACATTTGTTTTTGGGTTATAATGCTAAACACACGCCCACTTAATCAATATGTGAGCGTGAATGTTCTGTTTTGGCTGCTGTCTCCATGGTACTAAACTTAAAATTACCCTCACAGCAGGAAGTTGTAGCCTAACAAAATAAAACAGCCTGTGTGGCACCCTCAGAAGGTTTCACAACCAGGCATAATTAGGTGCCATTATTGTTTTATCCATGTTTGTCTCGCTAGTTCCCCCGTATTGTTATCCCCTTCAAACCAAGAGTCGCCCTTAACTTAGAGTGGCGTTTTATTGCTCTTGTGGTGCCGGGTGTAAAGTTGCGTGTACTGTGATATCTTTTGATTTTTCACCAAGTCCCAGGCGAGCGCTTAAGGTTTAGCCCAGGTCATTGATGTCTGCCAATCTGTCTGTAGGCGTCAATCACCACCATTTTAGCAATAAAGACTCTTGACTCCAATCTCATCCAGTGCTAAAAGGAGCAACGTTGACAGTTTCTTTGCAAAACAGGCCATTTTGGCATAATTTTACACACAATCGTCGGGGAGAAGAAGGATGGGAGGAATAATTGGGATATGTTCTCTTTTAATACAGCGCTACGTGGGCATATTCAGTCAGGCATCAAATCAGTTCAGTGGTCAAAAATATTGAATTGCAATGATGTGATTACGCCTGGCACGTAAAAAAGTAGGACAGCAATATGCCAGCTTATGCTAAAGGCAGGTCTTTCTTGTGTAAGTTACTTTATTTTTTTTAAAGGTCAACTGGTTTTTATTTTTTGAGTTTCAGAAAGCAAAGGCTCCTGTTAAATACTGGTTTTTGAGAGTTATTTTTAAAAGAAATAGCTCAGTTTAAACTGACACACAGGGTAAAACTGCAGTTAGAGGTATGGTTGCCATTCCTCTTATTGAATTACTAACCAGTCTCACAAATGTTGCCTTTCTAAATTCAGAATTGATAGCAAAGATTCACTATCTTTTCTTGACGGATTTTTTTTTTTTTTACTAAATCTAAACAAGGTTTCAGTGGATACTGCCAAACTGGATTAAATCATAGCCTTTCCCTTAGGGAATTCTTGAAATCACCATTTTTGCAAGGCTGGAAGAGATATTTATTCTTTTCTTTTCTTTTTCAAAAAATAACTCCCAGCATTTATTAGAGGGAAGCTACAAAATTCATATAGTCTGTCTTGATACTGTATAGATGAACTCAACAGGTCTCAGCAAATGATATAACAGATAGATAGATAGATAGATAGATAGATGGATGGATGGATGGATGGATGGATGGATGGATGGATGGATGGATGTAGGGATAGATGTATGTATGTATGTATATATAGAGAGAGAAAGGGAGGGAGGGAGGGAGAGGGAGAGGGAGAGAGAGAGAGAGGGAGATGGATGGATGAATGGATGGATGGATGGATGGATTGATGTAGGGATAGATGTATGTATGTATATATATAGAGAGGGGGGGAGAGAGAGGGAGAGAGAGAGAGAGAGGGATAGATGTATGTATGTATGTATGTATATATAGAGAGAGGGGGGGAAGGAGGGAGAGGGAGAGGGAGAGGGGGAGGGGGAGAGAGAGAGAGGGGGGAGGGAGAGGGAGAGAGAGAGAGAGAGAGGGATAGATGTATGTATGTATGTATATATATATATAGAGAGAGAGAGAGGGAGGGAGGGAGAGGGAGAGAGAGAGAGAGAGAGAGAGAGAGAGAGAGAGAGAGAGAGAGAGAGAGAGAGAGAGAGAGAGAGAGAGAGAGAGAGAGAGAGAGAGAGAGAGAGAGAGAGAGAGAACAACTCTGAAAAGGGTCACCACCATCCCAGGCTTATCCATGTCTTGGTTACCAATGGCAGGCTGACTCCCCCATGACTAAACATGGAGAAGGGTGGATTTATCATACGTCAACTTGGCACTGGCGATGCAATGGCTTAACGGTAAGATGCTGGGCTTGCCAACCAGAAAGTTGGCAGTTTAAGACCCGAGCACTGCGTGATAGGGTGAGCTTCCATTCCTTGCCTCAGCTCCTGCCCACCATTTGAAGGCCTGCAAAGGCGAGTAGATAAACAGGGACCACTTCGGTGGGAAGGTGACCACATTCCATGCACCTCGGCATACCGTCATGCCAGCTGCATGACCACAAAAGTATCTTCAGAAAGTGCTGGTTGCCTTGCTAGGAAAAGGAGATGAGCACCATCCATTAGACTGGACACAGAGAGAGAGAAAATACCTTTTTTTTTTTTACTCACCTGGCATTTAATGCCACTAGGTAGAGACCAGCTCCACCAAGGATCCCATGGCCTAACTAAGCATTGCTTTAAGCGTCTTCATCCCTACATACTCCCTTGATACATTCAATTGCTAATATCATTTTTTCAAGCTTTTAGGTGGCAATGCAAGGCTTATTAAATCTCCATTCAATTCAGTAGAGCTTTCTTTTTTTTTTTTTTCTCAACGGACATATATAGAAGTAAACTGTTAAAACATTACCCAAGTGACAGAAGGCTCGGTGTACGTGTTTGAAACCTATTCCTAACTGAAATGTTTTCTTTTATGACTCATTGAATAGGACACCGTGGGTACCAAATGAATGATAACACGGTGCAAGCACTTGTAACGCTGTTAAGCTTTCCCTGAAGAGTCTGCTTTGCTCATCTTTCCACTTCTCTATTCTTTTTTTATATATAAAATTCTTTTATTAAAACAATCAACATTGAACATAAAAACCCTATTATGCAGCAATCATCATGACACCTGTATACAATACTAAGTATTAGTCTTTGAAAACGTCTGAGTTAGTAAGCCTTTTTCCCCCCCACTCCTCGCGTCTAGCCTCAACTATATTCCTGTTACATTTTATTTTGATTGGTGTTTCCCCTATCTGTTTCAATATTAATGTGCACCTGAAAACATTTAGGGTTAATTTCACATTGTGTCCAAATGCCTGAAGTGGTTTCTTCAAACCTGTAATTCAAAAAGACAGCACAGAACCCCAAAAATAGAGAAGAGAAGAGAAGAGAGAGAAGAGAAGAGAAGAGAAGAGAAGAGAAGAGAAGAGAAGAGAAGAGAAGAGAAGAGAAGAGAAGAGAAGAGAAGAGAAGAGAAGAGAAGAGAAGAGAGAATGGAATGAAATAGAATAGAATAGAATAGAATAGAATAGAATAGAATAGAATAGAATAGAATAGAATAGAATTTAGAATAGAATAGAATAGAATAGAATAGAATAGAATAGAATAGAATAGAATAGAATAGAATAGAATAGAATAGAATAGAATAGAATAGAATAGAATAGAATAGATAGAATAGAATAGAATAAGAAAAGAGGAGAGGAGAATGGAATAGAATAGAATAGAATAGAATAGAATAGAATAGAATAGAATAGAATAGAATAGAATAGAATAGAATAGAATAGAATAGAATAGAATAGAATAAGAAAAGAGAAGAGAAGAGAAGAGGAGAATAGAATAGAATAGAATAGAATAGAATAGAATAGAATAGAATAGAATAGAATAGAATAGAATAGAATAGAATAGAATAGAATAGAATAGAATAGAATAGGAGAAGAGAAGAGAAGAGAAGAGAAGAGAAGAGAAGAGAAGAGAAGAGAGAAGAGAGAAGAGAAGAGAAGAGAAGAGAAGAGAAGAGAAGAGAAGAAATAGGAAAAGAAGAAGAAGTAGGAATAGAATAGAATAAGAAAAGAGAAGAGGAGAATGGAATAGAATAGAATAGAATAGAATAGAATAGAATAGAATAGAATAGAATAGAATAGAATAGAATAGAATAGAATAGAATATGGAATGGAATAGGATATAGAATAGAATAGAATAGAATAGAAGAAGAGAAGAGGAGAATAGAATAGAATAGAATAGAATAGAATAGAATAGAATAGAATAGAATAGAATAGAATAGAATAGAATAGAATAGAATAGAATAGAATAGAATAGAATAGAATAAGAAAAGAGAAGAGAAGAGAAGAGGAGAATAGAATAGAATAGAATAGAATAGAATAGAATAGAATAGAATAGAATAGAATAGAATAGAATAGAATAGAATAGAATAGAATAGGAGAAGAGAAGAGAAGAGAAGAGAAGAGAAGAGAAGAGAAGAGAAGAGAAGAGAAGAGAAGAGAAGAGAAGAGAAGAGAAGAGAAGAAATAGGAAAAGAAGAAGAAGTAGGAATAGAATAGAATAAGAAAAGAGAAGAGGAGAATGGAATAGAATAGAATAGAATAGAATAGAATAGAATAGAATAGAATAGAATAGAATAGAATAGAATAGAATAGAATAGAATAGAATATGGAATGGAATAGGATATAGAATAGAATAGAATAGAATAGAAGAAGAGAAGAGGAGAATAGAATAGAATAGAATAGAATAGAATAGAATAGAATAGAATAGAATAGAATAGAATAGAATAGAATAGAATAGAATAGAATAGAATAGAATAGAATAGAATAGAATAGAATAGAATAGAATAGGAGAAGAGAAGAGAAGAGAAGAGAAGAGAAGAGAAGAGAAGAGAAGAGAAGAGAAGAGAAGAGAAGAGAAGAGAAGAGAAGAGAAGAGAAGAGAAGAGAAGAGAAGAGAAGAGAAGAGAAGAGAAGAAATAGGAAGAGAAGAAATAGGAAGAGAAGAAGAAGTAAGAATAGAATAGAATAGAATAGAATAGAATAGAATAGAATAGAATAGAATAGAATAGAATAGAATAGAATAGAATAGAATAGAATAACAGAGTTGGAAGGGACCTTGGAGGTCATCCAGTCCAACCCCCTGCTCAGGCAGGAAACCCTATAACATTTCAGACAAATGGCTGTCCACTTTTTTCTTAAGAACTTCCAGTGTTGGAGCATTCACTGCTTCTGGAGGCAGGTTGTTCCACTGGTTAATTGTTCTCACTGTCAGGAAGTTTCTCCTTAGTTCTAGGTTGCTTCTCTCCTTGGTTAGTTTCCATCTATCTTGGCCTAATGATGGCTTCATTAGATTTTTCTCCTTTAAATACAGGTAGCCCTCGCCTTAGGACCACAATGGAACCCAACGTTCCTGTTACTAAGTGAGACGTTTGTTAAGTGAGTTTGCTCAATTTTACAACCTTGCTGGCCGCCATTCTTAAGTGAATCGCTGCCGTTGTTAAGCTAGTCGCCCGTTGTTAAGTGAAATGGGCTTCCTCCATTGACTTGGCTTGTCAGAAGGGAGAAACCACGTGACCCAGGACCCGGCAACCGTCGTAAGTGTGAGTCATTTGCCGAGTGCCTGAATTTTTGATCATGTCACCATGGGGGATGCTGCAACGGCCGTAAGCGTGAAAAGCGGTCATAAGTCACTTCTTTTTTCCAGTGCCGGGTTTAACTTTGGATGGTCACTAAACAAGTCCTGTAAATCGAGGACTCCCTGTACTCCTTTTCCATGCGGGTAGTCTCAGCGTGCAACTTTTAACAACCGTTCAAAGTTACGACAGAGCCCTCTCAAAATCTATTTCGGACCACTGGTTTGTTGTTGTTGTTGTTGTTGTTGTTTGAAGTTTTTTGCAGTCACATAACCCTACTTAGGGCACTTGGCAACCCCTTTAATGTGAAGACCACTTGCAGCGTCTCACACGTTGTGAATGTGCGATGTTTTGTTTTGTTTTTGCAAGTTTCTGTTTGTTTGTTTGTTTCGGTTTCCAGCAAAAAAAAAATAAAAAATAAAACGCCCATTGGGGAGAACTGATTCAGTTAATGACTGTGGTGTCTGCTTAACAACTGCTGTTAAAAAAAAAGTGGACAGTTCTTTGGACAGTTCCCAGACACGCAGTAGAGAATATAAATAGATCACAAGTTTTAGATGTGGTGCCTTATGAGAAACTCCTAATTAAAGAAGGGAATTTGCCAGTACTGAAGTCTTTGAATATGTTAAGGGATGAAGGAATTGTTTATGCTTGGTTTCTATATGCACAATTGGAGTCTAGATGGAAAAAAGACTTTAAGATGGGCCTATATAGATCACAAGTTTTAGATGTGGTGCCTTATGAGAAACTCCTAATTAAAGAAGGGAATTTGCCAGTACTGAAGTCTTTGAATATGTTAAGGGATGAAGGAATTGTTTATGCTTGGTTTCTATATGCACAATTGGAGTCTAGATGGAAAAAAGACTTTAAGATGGGCCTATCTTCAACAGATGAAAATTTAATTAAACAAGTCATAGATCAAAGGCCCATGCATATTAAAGATTGTATAATGCATTGATAGAAATTGATTCTGAAACTGAGTTGGTTAAGGATTGTATGATAAAATGGGGACAAAATTTTGGACAACCAGTCATGATGAATACTTGGGAAAGGATCTGGGTGAAAAATGTAAAATTTACACGAGCGACTCATTTAAGAGAAAATTTTTATAAAATGTTCTACAGGTGGCATCTGGACCCAAAAATATTATCATGTATGTATGCTAATTTACAAGCTAAGTGCTGGAGGTGTGATAGTACGGATGCTACCGGTACTTATTTTCATGTATGGTGGACTTGTAAAAAAATTAAGGCTTTTTGGATAAAAATATGGTGGATTCTTCAAAATATCTTGAAAAAACGTATTGAATTTTTACCACAGATGTTTTTGCTTGGTATTATAAAAGACTGTACCACCAGAGAGACAAATTTAATCTTGAATTTGATCACAGCAGCAAGATTGTTGGTGGGACAATATTGGAAGAAGCCAGAATTACCATCTATTGAAGAATGGATTTTGAAAGTAATAAATATGGCAGAAATGGCCAAAATCTCTGCATATTTGAAGGACCATTCAAATGAGAAATATATGATGGATTGGAAAAGATGGATAGACTATATACAAGGGAGATATCATTTTAAGAAATTGTATTTAGCATATAATTAAATACTTATCTGTTAGGTTGTAAAATACAGTACTTTCAATAGGTTCTAAATAATATTTTGGGGTAATTTAGTGGGTTTTCTTGTGTTTCTACCCTGTATTCACTCTGGGAAGTCGGGGGGGTGGTTGGGGGGGATTCATAATCTTATTATTTGTAATATCTGATATTTAATTGTGTTATATAAGTTTAGATATGGATTGTTTCAGCGGCACCTTGGAACCACATTTGAGGAAGAGGAGGAGTTTGAGGAGTGAAGGAGAAGAGAAGTAGGGAGTTGTAGGAGGAACGAGGAGAGTGAGGGAGGTAGAGAAAGTGGGGGGATAGAAGTTGAAAGGGAGAGGTAGAGGGGGATGTGGTTGGTAAGGTGCCTTATGATATTTGTATACTATACACAATTTTATTGTAGTAACTATTTTTTGTTTTGTTATAATTATAAAACTAATAAAAATTAAAATTGCAAGGAAAAAAAAGTGGATGAAAAGGTCTAGGTCCCTCAATGCCTCATGACCCAAGTTTCAGGCCATAATTTACGGATGACCTACCCCAACATAACCACCACAATGGCTTATGCTCATAATTCCAGGCTCAGTTACCGTCGTAAGGAGAGGACTCTCTGTAACATCCCCCGTGAGCTAAAAATGACGTGAAATCACACCGCGTAGCTTCATTTCTTTAAATAAACGTATTTCTTTTTTTCTTTTCTTCAGTTTCCCACCACCACCACCACCCGCCGCCCCCCCCCCCGTGTGCGGTCTTACAGCTAAGATTATTCAGACTGGATCTGTGGGCACAAAAGAAAAATGTGAACAATTAAACATCTGCTATTTTAAAGGCTCAGTATTTATGGCAACCCAAACAACAAAATATTAAATAGTGAGATTTTTTTTAAAAAAAATAGCACTCTGAATACATGACTGGTGCTTGCTGTTGCGGGTCCAAGTTAGATAATGATTAGGACAATTGGTTTGGTGTATAGAAACTCTCTGGAAAATTGGGGAAGGGGTTCATTTCTCCTGTCACAATGCACAACATCCTTTGCTGTCCTTCACCGTACCTCAATAATAAAATGGAGCTGTACAGAGTCTCATAAGTGAATATAAGAAGAAGCAAGTTTAAACTTCAAGTCGTATTCACAGCTGTTGGGGCTGATACTGGTCTAAAGTAGAGGTGTCCAGCCTTGGCAACTTGAAGACTTGTGGGTTTCAACTCCCAGAATTCCCCTGACTGGATAGAAGGATGGATGGAGATGAGAGAGAGAAAGGAGGGAGGGAGGGGGAGAGAGAGAGAGAGATGATAAATGGATGGATGGATGGATGGATGGATGGATGGATGGATAGATAGATTAGAGAGAGAGAGAGAAGATAGATATGATAGATAGATGAGAGAGAGAGAGAGAGACAGACAGACAGACAGACAGACAGACAGACAGAAGAATGATAAATATATTGAGAGAGAGATGATAGAGATGATAGACAAACAGACATAATGATAGATGAGAGAGATAGATGATAGACAGACAGACAGACATAATAAAGGATGATAAATATATCGAGAGAGAGAGAGAGAGAGATGATAAATAGACAAAATGATAATGAGAGATGAGAGAGAGATGAGTCATAGATGATAGACAGACAGACATAATGATAGATGATAGATGATAAAGATGATAGAGATGATAGAGATGAAAGATAGAGAGAGTGATGAGAGATGATAGAGATGATATAGATAGATAGATAGATAGATAGATAGATAGATAGATAGATAGACAGACAGAAATTTGTAAGTTATTCTTAAAGCCTGTTGCATTGTTTCTCTCTTCTGATGTATCATAAGTACTAACCAAGCTTGTTTGGAAATAGTGACCCTTGGAATTAAAAGTACTCCCATTAGTCATGAGTCTTAATAATTATAATGCTCCACATGAGCTTCCCAGAGGTGGCCCTCCGTGTTGACAGAATGGATCTTTTGTTACTGTCCATAAACCCTCAGTTTCTTAAACGATTGCTTTTAGTGTGCGTGTGTGTGTTTTTAAATGTTGAGGTACAGCCTGAATTGTTATTCGTGAGTAATACTAGATATAAGTATTATAGTATTATTTCTTTTCTTTCTAGGTCATTGATCTATACTGGGGAGTGGACCCCGAAGAGTGGGACAGCCCAGACCTTCAAAAGACTCGCATGAGGCTGTTAGAAAATTGCTTGAAAACATCAGCAGGTCCATGTTTTGTTGTGGGTATAAAATAACCTTTTACTTCATCAATCTACTCTTTTTAATGTAGCGGTGCATCCTTTTCTTCAGGATGCCTATCTCCTAAGAGATTTTGTTGTTGTTGTGGGGCAGATTCCAGAGATGCATCTCAATGTTTTGTATAATATTTCATCATCATAATTTCTACATTGCAAATCAGGAGATGGACAGATTGGGTTAAGAAGTGATTTGTCTAAAATATCTTGATACATTCCTATTTAGAAGGACATCTCAGAAATAATTTCAGCCGAATCGGTTGGCTCCCCTGCATATATTTTGTTTTATTTTAATTTCCTTTTATTATTTTATTTTATTTTATTTTTCAGAACAGAGATTCTCTTATTTCTACAAGAGTCTACAAGACTGTCTCTTTCTCTGTCTCTCTGTGTCTGTGTGTGCCTGTCTCTCTCTCTCTCTTTCTCTCTGTCTGTGTCTGTCTGTCTATCTCTGTCTCTCTCTTTCTATCTCTGTGTCTGTCTGTGTCTCTCTCTCTCTGTCAGTGTCTTTCTCTCTCTCTCTGTCTCTGTGTGTGTGTGTGTGTGTGTGTCTTGCAAAAATAGCTAACTCATTATCTTCAGACCGTATTGATCTTTTCTGGTTAGGAGAAACTTTGCAGAATTCTGCCAACTTTGCCTTGCTTTTCCTAAATAGGCTAAGAGAAACAATATAAGCTTGTAACATTGAAAAAGAAAAGATGCTGCAGTAAGGTCCTTGGTGCTGTCTAAGCTTGGTGGTTTCCTTGCAGACGTTTCATTATCAAAGACGTTACAACATCAGTGCTGGCCCACTCATCAGAGCATTGATGACGCTACGTAGTAAGGTGATGAAACATCTGCCAAAAAAAAAAGCACCAAGCTTAGAGAGAATCAAGGGTTCCACAGACCTCATCTTTCTCTCCACACTCCAGAAGACCGGCTTAAGATACAGAAGGATCTGGACAGACTTGAACCCTGGGTGCTATCTAACAAAATGAAATTCAGTGGTGAAAAAAGTAAGGTTCTACATTTAGGCAAGAAAAACCAAATGCACAGGTATAGCATGGGGATAGCTTGCTCAATAGTAGCAACTGTGAGAGGGACCTCGGAGTCCTAGTGGACAATCACCTAAATATGAGCCAGCAGGGTGCTACAGCTGCCAAAAAGGCCAACGCAGTGCTGGGCTGCATTAACAGAGAAAGAGAATCAAGATCATGTGAAGTGTTAATACCACTTTACAATGCCTTAGTAAGGCCACACTTGGAATACTGCATCCAGTTTTGGTCACCGCTATGTAAAAAAGATGTTGAGACTCTAGAAAGAGTACAGAGAAGAGCAACAAAGATGATTAGGGGACTGGAGGCTAAAACGTGTAAGGAACGGTTGCTGGAATTGGGTCTGTCTAGTTTAATGAAGAGAAGGACGAGGGGGGACAGGATAGCAGTCTTCCAGTATCTCAGGGGCTGCCCCAAAGAAGAGGGAGTCAAGCTATTCTCCAAAGCGCCTTGAAGGCAGGACAAGGAGCAACGGATGGAAACTAAACAAGGAGAGAAGCAACCTAGAACTAAGGAGAAACTTCCTGACAGTGAGAACAATTCACCAGTGGAACAACCTGCCTCCAGAAGCGATGAATGCTCCAACACTGGAAGTTTTTAAGAAGAGACTGGACAGCCATTTGTCCGAAATGGTATCGGGTTTCCTGCCTGAGCAGGGGGTTGGACTAGATGACCTCCAAGGTTCCTTCCAACTTTACTATTATTATTATTATTATTATTATTATTATTATTATTATTATTATTATTATTATTATTATATTACTATTACTATTACTATTACTATTATTACTATTATTATTATTATTATAATAAACCCAACTCCCTTCTAGCACTGATGATGTTACCTAGTTGGGTCATGAAACATCTGCAAGAAAACTACTAAACTCAGAGAGCACCAAGGACCCCACAGTCCTCCTCCTCCCCCTCCTCCTCCTCCTCCTCCTCCCTTCTAGCACTGATGATGTTACCTAGTTGGGTCATGAAACATCTGCAAGAAAACTACTAAACTCAGAGAGCACCAAGGACCCCACAGTCCTCCTCCTCCCCCTCCTCCTCCTCCTCCTCCTCCCTTCTAGCACTGATGATGTTACCTAGTTGGGTCATGAAACATCTGCAAGAAAACCACCAAGTTCAGAGAGCATCAAAGTACCTCATGGTTCCAGCTTGAGCTACCGATATTCTCTTCTCTTCCAAGATGCTTCAGACAGACAGTTCCACAAAATAATTCTCTCTATAAAATTGAAAAAAAGCTATCTCGTCTTTTGAACTTTCAGCAGAAATTTCACATCAAGGACAGTTAAAATATACGCTCCTCAGTCACTTCGCTGAAAACGTCTCTCATTTTATTTTTATTTTATTTTACGTTTTGCCACCATAGACTCTGCTTTTACTCCTAAAAGGGGGAGGGGAAAGGTTATCTTTGTTTCTGCTGGCAGATTCTCTGTTATGCAGACATTCCATTTGCTCCTAATTGCTGGTTTTGCCAACATATTTGAATGTAGCTCATTTCTAACAATTTTCTAATCACATTTTAGATTTTAAAAGCCTTGCGATTTTATGACTCTGCAGCCTTGCTCGGATGTAAAATTGCCTCTTTTGTGTTTTAAGAATGTTGGCTGGATCTGATGTTTTGTTGAAGGTTAAAGGCAACAGATTCCCTTTTTTTTCTCCTTTTTTTCCCCCTTTTTTAAAGTGTGCAGCCAGACAATGTGAGGAAGCAACTGTAGTTATTTGCCCTCGTCCAAAAATACTGAGGAACAATTAATAAAAGCATTGTGAAGGCGTTTCTTTCTCCAAACCTCCTCTTCCGTAATACGGGAGGGGTTAATTTATTACAACAAAAGTTTTATTTAAAATGCACAGCGTACTGGAGGGACCTTATGGTGCTTATGATTTTATTTATCTGTAAGCTTGATATTAGTAGTGTTACTTTGTAGCCGTTTTATACAATTTTTATGTGCAAGCTGCTTTATAGATAGAAGCAAGTGTTTTATGTACAGTAGTGGCCAAAATTGTGGAAACCTTTTGGGAAAAGTGTATTTTTTGAGGTTTGATGGCTAATAACAACACTTTTGGGGGGGAGTAGTACCATAAAATTATATATCAATGGAAAGATAATTTAATCAAGAATGTCATGCAACAAAGTCTATCTAACAAAATGAAACCCAATGGTGAAAAAAGTAAGGTTCTACATTTAGGCAAGAAAAACCAGATGCACGGGTATAGTATAGGTGGTACCTGGCTTAATAGTAGCAACTGTGAGAGGGACCTCGGAGTCCTAGTCGACAATCACTTAAATAGGAGCCAGCCGTGTGCTGCAGCTGCCAAAAAAGCCAACACAGTGCTGGGCTGCATTAACAGAGGGATGGAATCAAGATCACGTGAAGTATTAATACCACTTTACAAGGCTTTAGTAAGGCCACACTTGGAATACTGCTTCCAGTTTTGGTCACCACGATGTAAAAAAGATGCTGGGACTCTAGAAAGAGTCCAGAGAAGAGCAACAAAGAGAATTAGGGGACTGGAGGCTAAAACATATAAGGAACGATTGCTGGAGATGGGTATGTCTAGTTTAACGAAGAGAAAGACTAGGTGTGTCGTGATAGCAGAGTTCCAATATCTCAGGGGCTGCCCCAAAGAAGAGGGAGTCAAGCTATTCTCCAAGACGCCTGAAGGCAGGACAAGAAGCAACGGGTGGAAACTAACCAAAGAGAGAAGCAACCTAGAACTAAGGAGAAACTTCCTGACAGGGAGAACAATTAACCAGTGGAACTCCTTGCCTCCAGAAGCGGTGAATGCTCCAACACTGGAAGTTTTTAAGAAGAAACTGGACAGCCATTTGTCTGAAATGGTGTAGGGTTCCTGCCTGAGCAGGGGGTTGGACTAGATGACCTCCAAGGTCCCTTCCAACTTTTTATTATTATTATTATTATTATTATTATTATTATTATTATTATTATTATTATTATTATTATTATTATTATTATAAAAGTTACAGCCAAATAACCAGAAAAAGGAAGCCCAACTTGTTTAGGTTGATATCAGGTAGCTTTCCTTCATCCAATTGTAGCCAATGAGGGTGAGTGTTTAGAGAGCCAATCAGGTGCCATCTTGTTTTGGCAATGAGCCAATCAGATCACAGTAGGATCCGGTTATTGATGTTGTGTATTGAAGCTGAGAGGAGGACATTTGTCAGTGTGTTATGTGATCTCTGTCAAGTTGGTTGGGGGGTTTTGTGTCCTTTCATTTAGTGAGCTTGTAAAACATAATAAAATTAAAGGAATGGTGCGAAGAGTTGACCAGTCGCCCAGAAAGCGATGTAAAATAGTAATAGTAAGTGAACAAGGCCACAGTTATAAAGAAAATAGAAGAAAAATGGGTGGTAACTTAAACCAAAGGTGGCATTTCTACTATACACTTTTCCCAAAAGGTTTCCACAATTTTGGCCACTACTGTATGTTGAGAAAGTAAATGTCTCAATGCTAAATATACAGGAGGTTGCAAGGTAAGATTCAGTGGTCCAGGAAATAGGGAGTGGGAAGATGAGTTAGCCTGGATTGATGTGTTGGAATTTGTTGTTGCCTTCATCCCTCTAAGCAGCCACAAAGAGGGAGAAGTTCACCCAGCTCTGTAATAACAACAACAACAACAACAACAATGTGGCAGTGCCTGGAGACAGCAGAAAAGACAGAAAGAACTGGAGAAGATAACCAAATACAAAGACCTACAAATAGAAATAGAAAGACTGTGGCAAAAGCAAGCAAGGGTAGTACCAATAGTAATAGGCGCCTTGGGTGCAATCCCAAAACAACTGGAGCACCATTTGAGCACCATTGGCATTGACAAATTCGCCATTAGTCAATTGCAAAAGGCAGCCTTACTAGGAACTGCTTCCATCCTGCGAAGATATCTGTAATACCATCAAACTTCCACATCTGCCTATCCCAGGTCCTTGGGAAGGACTGGATAGGTAGACAAAATGCCAAATCCAGTCTGAACATCTGGCTGACTGTGCGATGATCATCATAATAAAGTTGGAAGGGACCTTGGAGGTCATCAAGTCCAACCCCCTGCTCAGGCAGGAAACCCTACACCATTTCAGACAAATGGCTGTCCAGTCTCTTCTTAAAAACCTCCAGTGTTGGAGCATTCACCACTTCTGGAGGCAGGTGGTTCCACTGGTTAATTGTTCTAACTGTCAGGAAGTTTCTCCTTAGTTCTAGGTTGCTTCTCTCCTTGATTAGTTTCCATCCATTGCTTCTTTTGATCAAAATACAGTTGTTTTCTTGCTGAAACCTCAGCTCAGGAGTTTCTTTGGCTTTTTAAAATTCATGAGTAGCCCAGGGAAATTTGTGAGTACCTTACAGCACTCTTTTTTTATTTTATTTTATAATTATTTTATTTTATCATTTTATATATTTTTTTATTTTTCTCTTACATACATATGTTAGTTTTTCAACCAACAAGCTGTCTGGAATCAACCATACTAATACATATTCCATTCCTCATCCTTCATTCTTTCTTCTAGCCAACAGTAGAATAAGTCCCAAGTTTGATAGTAGTCTGTATCTTCTTTATCCTTCCATCTCAAAATTACTCTGTCCATCTCCGCGCATTCCAATGTTCTTCTGATTATTTCTTCTTCTGGTGGTAGTGCTTCATTTTTCCCAATATTGCGCAAAAGTTATTCTTGCTGCTGTGATGACGTGTAAAATCAAATATAGGCTTTGTTTGTTAATTTTTTCAGGCATTATGCCTAATAAGAAAATTTCAGGTTGATATTAAGTTAAACCTCTGCAGAGGAAATGCCTTCCATTGTTGGATCGTTTCTTCTACAGAAATTTATTTAAGTGAAGAATAACCTGAACAGGTATAGACTACAGATGCCAGAAAAAGCCAATGGAGTCCTGGGCTGCATCAACAGAAGGATTGTATCAATATCACAAGAAGTGATAATAACCACTAGTGAGGCCATATCTGGAAAACTCTCTCCAGTTTTGGTTACCACAATACCAAAAAAAAAAAAGAGAGAGAGATGCTGAGTTCCTACGGTAGAAAGAGTGCAGAGAAGAGCAACACAGATGCTACGGTAGAAGGTCTGGAGGCCAAATCATACAATGAATGTGAAGGGATTTTATTGTGCTTATGATTTTAGTATGTTTAAGTTTGACATTAGCATTTATTTTATATCCAGTAACCATTTTATATTGATACTTATACCGGTAGTGTTATCATGTAATCATTGTTTTGTTATTTTGTAATCATTATTTTGGAGTTAATTGCTTGATCAGATGCTCTCTCTCTCTCTCTCTCTCTCTCTCTCTCTCTCTCTCTCTCTCTCTCTCTCTCTCTCTCTCTCTCTCTCTCTCTCTATATATATATATATATATATATATATATATATATATATATATATATATATATATATATATATATATATATATATATATATATATATATATATATATATATATATATATATATATTAGAAAAGTATGGGCTTCATGTTTAGGTACAGGTGATTGCTTATATGAAAAGAGTGGAAAACCTTACAAATGGCTAAGGGAAATAGGATGAAAGTATGCTGTGGATTATGGTCATTGGTTTCTGCAGACCACTTCAAAAAAAAACAATACATACCAAGCTGTTTTTTTAAGTCCCAAAATAAAAAGAGAAAATCTTCAAAAAAACCTGAAACCCGCAGAATCGGATTTCTGTAAAATAACTAAACTCTATTTATAAAGTGCTAACTGTCATACTGGACAGTATTCAAATAAAGTGGTTCATCCCAGTTAAATGATTGGGAATAAAATAAACTAATCAAAGATGGAAACTGATCAAGGAGAGAAGCAACCTAGAAGTCAGGAGAAATTTTCTGACAGTTAGAACAATTAACCAGTGGAACTCCTTGCCTCCAGAAATGGTGAATGCTCCAACACTGGAAGTTTTTAAAAAGAGACTGGACAGCCATTTTGTCTGAAATGGTGTAGGGTTTCCTGCCTGAGCAGGGGGTTGGACTAGATGACCTCCAAGGTTCCTTCCAACTATTATTATTATTATTATTTACAAAACATATATTGAATATTAAGACGGTGGATTCAGGATCGTCCTATTTGTTCACAGTTAATTCTAATTACCTGCCAGATTTGGTTAATGAATTTTAATATATTCAAAAGAGAATGTTGTTAAAGTTTTATTTAAAAAAAAGAATATAATCATTGGCAATTCTTCATTGTTAAATGTAATTTTGAGAGACATAATTCAGAGATACACTGAAAGGTAATAAATTGGGATCTGTGTTCAGATCCTTGTTCAGTGTGAAGCACTGGACTAATTAATGTCTTTGCCCTTTGCCGTATATTCTATTTCACCTGGGAGAAGAATGGGCTTAATATGTCACAGAATTGTAAAAAAAAGAAATTCTTTTTCAAGTCAATAAATCAGGCGCTGAGATATATTAAGAAGGTATAAGGATATGTAATTATTGGTCCCACAGCTGTTCAACATGTTCTGTCTCACACCTGCTGGTATAAATAATCATATATTCTAATGTTCCGTTATTGTAAATATGACGTTTTTTTAAAAAAAATCATATTATTAGGAGAAATAGTGCCACCCGGTGGCAGAATCTCACAAGCTAGTTTTCCAGGCTCATGATTATGTTATTTATACATACTGCTTAATGTACCCATTGCTTTCAATTAGGCTGTGTTAGAATATTAAGATTCACTGCGAACAATGGAGGAATGAATCAAAATGCTACTTTGTGCTTCCCGACCCCCTTGCTTTTCGTTTTTTTTTTTAACTTTTTATTCATTTTTTTTTCATACAAACAATAATAATTTTTCAACCAACGAGCTGTCTGAGTTTACATATGCTAACACATGTTTAATTCCTAATCCCTTTTTTCTTTCCTCTAGCCCAGCGGTTCTCAACCTGTGGGTCGCGACCCCATTTGGGGTCGAACGACCGTTTCACAGGGGTCGCCAAACACTGCAGTCCGCCATTTTTTTCCCCATTTTTCCCCCATTTTCCCTCGGCTGTCACGCATGCGCCGCGCATGCGCGATTCGGGCCGTCGCGCCGCGCATGTGCGGTTTGGCTCGTCGCGCACACGTGCCGCACATGCACGTTTCGGCCCGTCGCGACGCACATGCGTGATTCGGCCCATCACGCCACGCATGCGTGATTCAGCCCATCGCACCATGCATACGCCATTCGGCCCGTTGTGCGCACGCCACGCATGCGTGGTTCGGTCTGTCACGCCGCGCATGCGCAATTCGGCCCGTCGCGTGTGCGCCGCGCATGTGCGGTTCGGGCCGTCGCGCGCACACCGTGCATGCGTGGTTCAGCTCGTCGCGCCGCGCATGCGCAGTTCGGGCCATCGCGCGCACGCCACGCATGCACAGCTCGGGCCGTCGCGCGCGAGCGCTGCGCATACACAGTTCGGGCCCATCGTGCCATGCATGCGCAGTGAGGCCCATCGTGCCGCGCATGCGCATTCGGGCCGTCGCACCGCGCATGCGTGACGCAGGTCGGGGTCGCGCCACGCATGGGCAGCGCAGGTGGGGTCTCGGCCTGAAAAAGGTTGAGAACCGCTGTTCTAGCCAATGGTAGAATAAATTCCAGGTTTGAGAATAGTCTGTTTCTTCCTTTTCTTTCACTTTCATAGTCGATCTGTCCATCTCTGCGCATTCTAGTATTGTTTTTACTTATTTCTTCATCTGAGGGTATTCCTTCATTCTTCCAGTATTGCGCCAATATGATTCTTGCCGCTGTTGTAACATGCAAAGTCAAAATAGGCTTTGTTTATCAGTCTTTTCTGGCATTATACCTAATTTTAAAAAATGGGGGGAAAATGGAAAAATGTTTCCCTTGCCTTTCAACTGACAGCTGGGAAAAGAAAGGGTTAATTCTGTTTGACTTACACCCGTCCGTTGGAAACTGAAAGGCGGTTAAATCAAATGAAAGTAAATTTTGCTATAGAGTACAGGCATTCCTCAACTGATGACAGATTGTTTAGTGACCGTTACAATGGCACTGTAAAAAGTGACCTATGACTGTTTTTCATACTTACGACCGTCGCAGCATCCCCATGGTCACGTGATCAAAACGGAGACTGGCTCAACGTTTATGACGGTCGCAGTGTCCTTTTGCAATCGTCTGACAAAGGGAGTCAATGGGGAATCCAATCCACGTGACCACCGTGTTACTAGCTAAACAACTGAAGTGATCCACTTAACAGCCGTGGCAAGGGAGGTCATAAAATGAGGTGAAACTTCGCTTGTCTCACTTAGCAACCAAAGTGTTGTGGCCGTAAGTTCAGGACTGCCTGAACGCAGTTATTTCTTCCTAAGCCTTGGTGTCTTCTGTGAAGATTTCCCCCCACCTTTGTTTTAAAATATTTAAGCTTTGATTTTATGAACCGCCCTTCCAGGGAGCAATCATCTAATACAGGGGTCCCCAAACTCTAGGCCGGGGACCGGTACGGGGCCGCGGCATGCCAGCAACCGGTCCGCACAAACAAGCAAAGCCCCATCTGTGGGATGTAGGCAGCACACAAAACCACGCCCCCTCCGGTCCGCGGAAAAACCTCTCTCCACAGAACCGGTCCCTGGTGCCCAAAAGATTGGGGACCTCTGATCTAATATAGAGTGATTTGTTCCTCTTGTGATCTCCAGCTCTAAAAGGCAAAACCACCGCTCTCCTTCTGAGGCTCCAGTTTTTAAATCCATAGGTCGGGGGTCCCCAACCTCTGGGCTCTGGCCCACTAGTGGGCCGTGAGCTGTTTGCTACCGGACCGCCGAACTGTTTGCATAAGCATTTGCATGAGCGACGTGCACGCATGCATGCTGCTCAAGCAAATGGAGCTCAGAGGAGGAGGAGGGGCCTGGAATGACATCAGAGTCGGAGGAAGGCTCTGAGGAGCTCCAAGACTTACAGTCGGACGAGGAGCCTGGCCCCTCTACTCGCGCTCAGGCTGAGACACAGCTGTGCTGGGAGCCTGAGTTGGACAGCGATGGAAGAACAGCTGGGAGATATCCAGGAGGCACGAAAACGCCTGCAAGAGAAGCGAGTAGGACAGAGGAATGCAATGGGGCGGCTCCAAAGGCAAAGGAGAAGGCATTAGGAAGCCACGCCTTGGCAGAATTATAAAAGGAAAATTGTGGGAGATGCTGGCCGAAGACAACCGTTCGTGTTGAGGAATCAAGTTTCTGTGAACTGTTGTTTTGTTTGCCTTGGACATGCACTCAGGTCTGTGAATAATAAAAGGGGATTGATTTTTTTCTGCGGTTTCAGCCTGCTTGTTGGAAGAGGGGTTTCTCCTTGTGAGCGTAACAAGGACTCACGTAGGCTGGGACAGAACAAGCTGCTTGCACACACGTCCTTGCCAGCAGATCAAGCAGAACTCCGCCCCCCCCCTGCCAGTCCACAAAGCCGAAAAGGTTGGGGAACTCTGCATATGTTACAATTTGGGAAAACGTGGCATGTTTATCATCAGGGTGCTGTGTCTGCAGTTTAATGGTTTCTCTGTACAGGTTGTCCTTTGCCTTGCAACAGCTTGTTTAGTGACCGTGCAAAGGCACTGAAAAAAAGTGAGTTATGATTGTTTTTCACCCTTACAACCGCTGCAGCATCCCCCGTGGTTACGTGATCCAAATTCAGACACTTGACAACCGATTCATATGGATGACGGTGGCAGTGTCCCTGGATCGTGTGGTCCTCTTTTGCGATCTTCTGACAAACAAAGTCAAGGACTGTGCGGCTAGCTTAACAACTGCAGTGATTGCCTTAACAACTGTGGCAAGAAAACTTGTAGAACAGGGCAGAGCTCTCTTAACAAATGTCTTGCTTAATGGCAAAAAATTGGGGCTCATTTGCGATCGTACGCCGAGGGCTACCTGTATCTGTCACACTCACTGTCCCCAATAGCTGTGTTTTATGGGGCATAGTCAGTGGTGGGATTCAGCCAGTTCACACCAGTTCGGCAGAACCGGTAGCTAATTTTTTTGTTGCCCAGGCCCAGAACGGACTTCCGGAAGTGGCATCTATGCAGACGTTGTTCACATATTTGAATCCCAACACTGGAAAGTCCCTGTTTCTCTACATTGCTGAGAGTAGGAAGATGAAATGTGGTACTGTTTCAATTTGTTCTCGTTTTGTTGTTGTGCCTATTAGCATCTCGGAACAAGGAAAATGGTTGTCTAAGCTTTTATGGGCAATGCCATCAGCACTGTTCCTGAACGTAGCTCTCTGTTGTGTGTACAATAGGGTCTTTTGGGAGAAAAATACGGAGGTATCCGGATACCAGGGGAAGTGGAATCATCAGAGTTTGAAATGATTCTGGATGCAGCTATTGAGGCCAAGCTGGAAACCAAGATTTTGGAAGAGTGCTACTGCCGGGATGAGAATGCGGTGCCCCCAACTTATTACCTCAAACCAAAATCTGAAATTCTGAAGAGCAATCCCAATATGGTAAGTCTTCTTCACTTGATGTTGATTTGACACTTGTGTCTAGGTAGAAGGCATGTTTTCATAGTAATCTTGCAGGGCAAGAGATGGCAGAACCTGAAGGTGGAGTCAAAAGAGGGACCAGCTTAGAATCCCTACGTAGCCACAAGCAGACAAATTCCAACATCCCCTTGAATTCTGTTGATCCTTATTTAACTCCAACTGATTGCTTGAGAAGTTGAGAAGATCATAGGCTGTTAGTTGAGAAGATCATGGGCTCTTTAGCAATAAATCAGCTTGATCGGATCTTCGCTGGTGGACCTGGTCTTTCGTGCCTGACGGTTCTTCTGAGAATTGTAGTTTTCTGAGGAGGCTAAAATTAGCTGACCTCAAAACCTCAGCCGTTCTCACCAAAGTTCCCAAGATACCTTTGGAAAAGTCATGGCCAATTGGTGTCCATTACAGTAAATATAAACTTGATTCGCGAGTTACTTTGTCCAGATTGCTGAATGTGTGAGCACTCCGTTTTATGCTTCACTCCGTCAGTGTCACTCAAATGATGTAGGAGAGACCTCAATCTCCACAAGATGAGCATCTTCATACATAAAGCTGGATATGTGTCCTTCCTGTAAGTAGGAACATTGATAAAGAGAAAATGCTTCAGAAAATCAAGATGGTTTAAGTGAAATCACAGAGCTTACATTTTTGTATTCCAAATGCAAAGCATAGATTCCATGCTAAACTACCCTAACATTCACAGGACTTCCCATATTTATTTTTCTCTCCTTCTCTCTCTATTTTTCTCGTTTTCTATTAAATAATCAGGACAATGCTCGTCAGGCACGAAAGATCAGGTCCACACACGAAGCTCCAATTAAAGTGATTTATTGTTTATTGATTGATTGATTGATTGATGCCTTGGAACAAGAATCTTCTCAAAGGTTACCACCTGCTAGGAGTTAGATAACGGTCAATGGAATTCAAGAGGGGTTGGCCTAATTCGCTTGTGGCTATGTAGAGATTCTAGGCTGATCCCTCTTTTAACTCCACCCCTAGTTTCTGTCACTCTTTCTTGTTATGCATATGATCTAAAATAACATAAAACATTCAAAAGCTGCACTGGTTTATAGAGATGTATGCCTATCAGCTGTTAAATGTAAGAAATAGTTTATCACAATCCACTTCTAAGCAGGCAAGGGCCCATAATATAGACAGAAATAGAACAAATTCCACTCTGCATTCTTCCTGACAATCAGGAGAAGAATTGGTCGTTAGAGGAATAAATTGTCCCACTCTTCAGTTATGACGTTCGGCTATAATACAATGATATCCCAGACCTATTCAGAGTTCTTTCCTAGATTGCTTTCTGAAGACCAAGGGGTGACTGAGCTCAGTGAAAAAAGTGATTTTAATATCATCTGTCAATAATGGTCTTTGTATTTCAAACAGAACACCTCTTAAGGTGAAATCATATAGATGTTTAGTCAAGTACAACAAGGGTCCCCAACCCCCGGTCCATGGACCAGTACTGGGCCACGGCATGCCAGCAACCGGTCCGCACAAACAAGCAAAGCCCGATCTACGGGATGCAGGCAGCACCCAAAACCACACCCCCTCTGGTCCGCGGAAAAACCTCTCTTCACGTAACCGGTCCCTGGTGCCCAAAAGGTTGGGGACCCCTGAACTACAAGGAAGAAAATAGTTTTTCCTACAGTAGTTTTCCATTGATGCAAGAGTAGATGACTTGCAGTTGGGTTGACTTGGTTCAGAAAGGATCTAGAAAATTCCTGGCTAAACCTTAGGACTTACTACCGTAGAAATTCAGGAATAGATCCAAGAAAATTACACTTTTTCAGATCTAAAATTCCCAATCATAGAATACTAGGGTGGGAAGGGACCTTAGAGGTCTTCTAGTCCAACTCCCTGATTAAGGCAGAAGACCTTATACCATCCCAGTCAAATAACTGCCCAGTCTATTTTTGAAAGGGTCTAGGACAGGGGTAGGCAACCTTGGCTCTTTTATGACTCGTGGACTTCAACTCCCAGAATTCCTGAGCCAACTATGCTGAGGGGAAAGGGAGAGGTTTCCAAGCTGAGCCATGCTGGCTCAGGAATTCTGGGAGTTGAAGTCCACGAGTCATAAAAGAGCCAAGGTTGCCTACCCCTAGTCTAGGAAAACTAGCCACGGCTAATTCACCACAGCCACCTCACCAAGGCCTTCTTGCATCGGCCAACTCACCGCAACCATTTTTTCACAGCCAGCCTGCCGTGGCCCTCTCACCATGGCCATCTCTCTGTGGCCAACTTGCCACGGACAATTCTACATAGGATAACTCAACACAATAGACATTATTCGCCACTGTTTCATCAACATTATTTCCATTTTTTGTCAATGGAAATTATGTCAAGGAGACACTGGTAGATAACATTTAGTGTGTTGAGTTATCCCGTATGGAATTATCCAGAGCTAGTTGTCACATGGTGAGTTGGTCCCAGCAAGCTGTCTCATGGCAAATTGGCTGATGCAAGAGGGCCATAGTGAGATGGCCGAGGTGGGTTGGCCACAGTGAAGTAGCCATGACGAGTTATCTACAGTGAGATGGCCATGGAGATTTGGCCATAGCAAGTTGTCCCATTCTGTTGTTGAATACCTCCAGTGATGGAGCACCCACAACTCCAGGAAGTAAGCTATTTATTTATTTATTTATTTTTGTGATTTCTATACCACCCCCCTCCCGAAGGACTCGGGGCGGCGTACAGCCCAATTAAAAACATCAACATACAAAAAGTAAAATTATTAAAAATAGATTAAATAATTTGGCCCAATCATTTAAAATCCCAATACATAATCTTAAAAACTCAATCCCCTAAAAACAATTATGGCCTTTTTGGTACCGGAGCTACTATCCCAGGCCGGCTTGTCGAAAAAGATGTGTTTTTAATTCTTGACGGAAGGAGCGCAATTCCGTCATCGTGCGGAGTTCGGGGGGGAGCTCGTTCCAAAGCGTTGGAGCTCCCACAGAGAAGGCTATCCCCCTGGGGGTCGCCAGCCGACATTGTCTGGCCGACGGCACCCTGAGGAGACCCACTCTGTGGGAGCGTACCGGACGATGGGAGGTATTTGCTGGAAGAAGGCGGTCCTGTGGATATCCGGGTCCGATGCCATGGAGCGCTTTAAAGATGGTCACTAACACCTTGAAACGCACCTGGAAAGCCACCGGCAACCAGTGCAGCTTGCGCAGGAGCGGTGTTACATGGGAGTGCCATGGCGCTCCGGTCACTACCCGCGTGGCCGCATTCTGGGCCAGCTGAAGCCTCCGGGTGCACCTCAAGGGGAGCTAATTTCACTGATTGTTTTCACCACCAGGGAATGTCTCCTTAGTTCTAGGTTGGTTCTCTTTAACAAGTGTCCACCCATTACTTCTTATCCTGTCCTCTGGTACTTTGGAGAATAAGTCAATCCCTTCTTCTTTGTGACTGTCCCACAAATACTGGAAGGCCACTATCCGGTCCCCCCCCTTGATCCTTTTCTTCAATAGGCTGGTCAAACTTAGTTTAGTGAAACTAGTCATTCCTTCACTTGCCCATCTAAGTTTCTTGTTTTATGTTTAGAAGTCCTTCAAGTTCTCAGGCCTGCGGGAGAGATAGGGAGGAAATAACAGCATGGGAGAGTTGCCATGGAAACTTTCCATCATTAAGAGTTTGTGCAAAACCTTGTCCCTCCCTGCTGATGGTTGCCATGGAGACAATTTTTCAGAAAGGAGACAGATGGGGCAGGAAAAGGAGTGCAAATCCCCTAGATTCTGAGTCGAATTTCTCTATGGGGAAGTGACTAGAAACTTATATTTTTCTTTTTTAAATACAATAAACTATGGTACGTGCGCCCAACACATGCCTATTCTACTATTGTCTGTTCACGTATAACTAAAATTCAGATGTTTGGCAATTGGCTCATATTTATGATGGTCGGAGTATCCTGGGGGTCATGTTGATCCCCTTTTGTGACCTTTTGACAAGCAAAGTCAATGGGGGGGGGCCAGATTCACTTAACAACAATTTGACTAATTTAACCATGACAGTGATTCACTTAACAACTGCGGCAAGCAAGGTCCTAAAATGGGGCAGATGTTTCACTTAGCCACAGAAATGTTGTGCTCCATTGTGGTCGTAAGTCAAGCACAACCTGTGTAATCCGTGTGCATATCCTTTTTTGCCAATTGCCAAACATTTGCGGGTTAAATTTAGATTTTGCCGGCAAAGAGTTAAAGGGAGACTAGTATAGCTATTTCGAGCTATTTAGCTCTCCTCAGCTAGCCATACCCTTCTGAGATTCAAAGCCGGGCTGCCTGCACGTTAGGTAGCTGTATTAACCTCTAGGCCACGGATTCTCCTCGCTTTTGTCAGCTGCGCCAGGAAGGAGAAATGAAGTGTTTTCCGGTAAAGAGAGAGAGAGAGAGAGAGAGAGAGAGAGAGAGAGAGAGAGAGAGAGAGAGAGAGAGAGAGAGAGAGAGAGAGAGAGAGAGAGAGAGAGAGAGAGAGAGAGAGAGAGAGAGAGAGAGAGAGAGACTGTATTTTACTGAAGAGTCACTGTTCTGTATTTTATTTGAAGTCCCATTTGTCATCTTCAGGCTGGTGCTTTCGGCTTCGTGCTTCTAGAAGCACGAAGCCGAAAGCACCAGCCTGAAGATGACGAATGGGACTTCGTCGAAACGTCGCCAAGACACTTCAAATTCTACGTGGGAGAAAAACCCGAAGAACCAAAGACCTACATACAAAAACCCGCGAAAACCTCAGAAAACATATATATATTCCTTTCTTTGGATTTGTACATATTGTTCTGAAGGATCTTTTTTCCTCAACACCCAAGAATCCGTTGTATTCACACCCTGTTCTCTGAAGCTGAAATGTTATTAGGTGTTTTGCCTTAAGGCTCCACGCTATAAATGTAAATAATAAAATGTGTGATTTTTCTTTTGTACAAATCCACCTACTTTTTCTGCAATTAGAACCTCATGCATTTATTTCCGGAACAACAGATAATATCTTTAATCATCTGATGCAGATTACCATTTGGAAACAATCTTGACAAAGCAATGCATCAGAAGCTAAAGGCCATCTCCTATCTCTTCTGGCTTTCTTTTTTGTTTTGTTTTTTTACTACAGTTGTTCTAATTTAAAAAAAATCAGATGATAGGATTATTGATCCCATTTTACTAAATGTTTTGCTCTTCTCGTTCCTGTTTTGGATCATGTCTTAAGTCCTTCGACAGGTGGTGGGCTGTACATTTTGATAAACAGCTTCTACGGCAAGGGTCTTCAAACTTGGCCCTTTTGTGACTTGTGGACTTCAACTCCCAGAATTCCTCAGCCAGCATGTTGAAATCCACAAGTCACAAAAGGGCCAAGTTTGAAGACCCTTGATCTACGCCATAGACAACATGCACTTTTTTGTTCATGTGGAGAAATTTAACCTCACACAAACACCTCTTCCACTGACGATGTGTCCTTTTTAGTGTTCCGTTCATGTGTGTATAGAACAACTTGGACCTATCCGAAAAAAAATAATATGTGCATGCAGTAAAGTAAGTGAGCGGTGAAAATGGAATAGAAGAACTTTCAATGGCCAACTGTCTGTGGCCAACTCATTGTGGGACAATTCAACAATTCAGTTTCATTATTTAAAATAATTTAAAATGATCTTAACTTTTTGTCATTCACATGTCCTTACTGCCCCTCCCTTTTTTGCATCCTTTCTTTAATGAGTCTATGCCAGCATTTATTCAATATTAATGTAACTCTTGTCCTGCTAGCGAGTTTTTCCTGTGGTGAATTGGCCACAGGTTGTCCTAGACTCCAGTGTAAAAGGCTTGGATGCAGTTTAGCCCTGGGTAAATTTTTCCCTGCATTAAAATCCCTTTTAAATAGAGAAATTTAACAGTGGAGAGTTGGGTTCCTCCAATAATTCTGCATCTGTCCAGTATAAATGCAGTATAATACAATATAAATGGTATATAGTCTGTTCTGTTCTGCAGAGAAATAGTACAGTACTAATAGTAGCTTTTGGAGATTTATGTTAAGCAATAAGTAGTACCCTGGCCCACTCCTGCCTTTCCTGTGACATAAATAAATATTAATGTTAGCTGGTGGGTTGTGTTTGCGGGTGTTTGTGAATATCTCTGTGCATGGCGTGTGTGTGTATATGTATAAGTGGTACGAAAAAGAATGACGTTGGTTGCGAAGTCATGTCAAACCCATCGTGACCCCATGGACAATGTTCCTCCAGGCCTTCCTGTCCTCTGCTATCTTCTGGAGTCCATTGAAGCTCACGCCTACTGCTTCAGTGACTCCATCCAGCCACCTCATTCTCTGTCGTCCCCTTCTTCTCTTGCCCTCCATCTTTCCCAGCATCAGGCTCTTCTCCAGCGAGTCCTTCCTTCTCATTAGGTGGCCAAAGTACTTGAGTTTCAACTTCAGGATCTGGCCTTCTAAAGAGCAGTCAGGGTTGATCTCCTCTAGGACTGACCGGTGTGATCGCCTTGCAGTCCAGGGGACTCGCAGGAGTCTTCTCCAGCACCAGAGTTCAAAGGCCTCCATTCTTTGGCACTCAGCCTTTCTTGTGATCCAACTTTCACAGCCATACATTGCAACTGGGAAAACCATGGCCTTGACATACAGTTATTATAATAGCTATATCTTTGTTAAAGCTCACCTCTACGAGTCTTCCTTTATTCTGAATATGGGCTATGCAGTTTCTTACCTGTTATCAAAAAATTATGCTCCCGCTGACAGTGCAGCAAAGATAAAAGTGTGCTTATTTCAGTTGCTCCCCAATTAAGATGGCAAATGTCTATCTTGTCTGCAATGAGAGCCCGTTATCTTATTTCCAACTTATCTTATAGTGGACTTATCACTTCTAGTGGAACAGCTTGGCATCAGAAGTCGTGGGTGCTTCTTCTTTCTTATTCTGAGTAGTATTGTATTTCTTTTTTTATTTTATTTTTTCTTGTGATATGAGAAACGTAATTGTTGGGAGGATCATTGTGAGGGAGACAGCTTAGCTATTTCACCGTAAATCAATTTTGAGAAAATCTTAACAGATAAAAATGATTTCAATTTTGTGGGGGAAAAGTCTCAATGAGAAAGGTGAAAACAGGACATATAACGCAACCAAGAGGACTAATTTGAAAAGAAGTTCTATATTGAAGCTACTACCAATTGGATAAATGCTAGGAAAATGTTTCTGTTTAACCTCTTTGTTACTAAAATACTAAGAACTGTATTAACCTGATGTTTGCAGAAGAGAACAATATGGAAAGAAGAGAAAATTAAGGAAAGCTGTTGTGTAGAGTACGATATGATAGAAATTGGCTATAATTGATTGTTGTGAAATGTGAACCTAGACAACATGTTGTTCACTAAGCACCAGTTTTTAAGAAAATCAATAATACTGAGATGAATAATATGTGATAGACTAGGAACTGTGGATAGACTATAGAAAAGAGAAACACCAAGCAAATAAATTGTAACAGGCGTTTAGTTGAGGCTTGATGTGCGGAGTGAAAAATGTTTACCAAACCAGACGATTATAAAGATTAATACTTAGTGATGTATATCAGGTGCTATGATGATTGATGCATACTATGACTTTTTGTTCAATGCTGATTGTTTTAATAAAAGAATTTTTTCATTAAAAAAAAAAGAAAATCAATAATACATATATATACATAAAGAAGTTGTGGGTGCTTCATTGCTGGAGGTTTTAAAGGAGAGACTGGACAGTCAGTTGTTGGAAATGGTATAGGGCAGAGATGGCGAACCTTTTAGAGACTGAGTGCCCAAAACCCGTCCCCGCCCTGACCCCCCTGCCTGCCTGCAGGGCCACTCACTGCATCTGTGGCCCGCCACATATCGCCCAGACAGCCCAGCAGTGCCAAGGCGGCCATACCCTCCGCTCGCGCCCCGCAGCATCATCTGCACATGATGGGGCGCGAGGGCGGAGTCTTGTTCCTGCTGCCCAGCTGCCATGTCCTTGGCTACGTTGGTCCACGCAGGCCACGCTTGGGGGTGACTCCTCTGGGGGGGCTGCCTGTGAGGAGAGGGCCACTGGGGGAGGTAGGGTTGGGGCAATGGCATGCATGCCCACAGAGAGGGCTCTGAGTGCTGCCTCTGGCACGCGTGCCATAGGTTCTAGTATAGGGTCTCCTGCTTGAGCAGGGGGTTGGAGTAGAAGACCTCCATGGTCCCTTCCAGCTCTCTTCAGATTGATTGATCTTGAGAGCAGTTATCTTAATATTGCTTACTTATCTTGTATTATAAAAAATATCCCCACCTTTGGATTTGTGCATATTGTTCCTGAAGGGGTTTATTTTTTTTTCCCCGAAAGGAGAGAGGCAGCAAATAATCTTTAATTAATAAACATATTAAAAATACAAAACCTGCTGAGTTCACTTTTTTGCCATTGTCTGAGGCCCTGGCACTGATCTTTCCTTTCCCTCCACCTCCCCTGTTTGTCTTTTTCCTTGCTTTAAAGATGGAAGCCTCTTGCAACCCTGTCAGAGAGAGCAAATGGCAGGACGTATCAGAAGAAATAAAGGTGATGTTTAAGACAGCTGTGAAGATACTGTATGAAAAGGGGAAAATGAAACACAGTCAAGCAAACAGATATCTTTCCTCTGGTAAACATGAAATACAGGCACACAGTGCATAGATACATGCTGAGATAGGATTGCACCTAATCAGGGAAGTATGTGCAAAAAAAAAAATTGTAGCCAATCATTGCATGCAATTGTTCCTCGTAGGTGTTACTGTTCCTAAATTGTGTCTGTTAACCCCACTCCTGAGCGATGGAGAGATAGAAAAGGCACTGTATAGGTAGTCCTCGACTTACAATCATGATAAAGCCCAAAACTTCTTGTTATTGTTAAGTGAAACATTTGCGAAGTGCGCTTTGCCCCACAATACGATCTTTTCTGCCACTGTTGCTGCGTGAACCACTGAGGTGATAACATTACTAACACAGTTGTTAAGTGACTCCGGCTTCCCCAATGATTTTGCTTTGTCGGATGGTCGCAAAAGGGGATCACATGACCCCGGGACATAAATACTAGTCAGTTGACAAGCGTCTGAATTTTGATCACGTGACTAAAAGGATGCTGCAATGGCCGTCAGTGTGAACAACAGTGCTAAGTCCCTTTTTCCGGTGCCGTCGTAACTTTGAACGGTCGCTAAACTGAACTGTTGTAAGGCGAGGACTATCTGTATAGAGCGTCAGTGGCTTTGTCTTCCTGGCCCCAGGAATAGAAGACAGGAAAACAATTAGAGGAGCTTGATACGGCCTAGTAAATTTAGATTCAATGCAGCAGATTTCGCTTTGCTCTCCACGATATTTAGATGTCCTCCTCTTTCTTTTATCTCCCTCCCAGCTATTGAAGATGAATTTGATTTTGCCTTAGGAAAGCAAACACCAGCTTTTTTAAAGAAATGTGTTTGCTACATCCGGAAGATTGCCAACATCGAACGTTTTGTGAAAGTTCCCGAGATGGAGAAATACATGGACGTGCTTCACGGAGGCGGGAAATTTCTGAGGGATCCAGAAGCGCTGGAGAAACTCGTCAAACTCAGGGATGAATTTGTACCTACTATTGTGGCTTCCTCCAATCTGAGGGTCTACACTTCCGTTACCCATTGTGATATCAAGTACGGTTACACCCAAGAAGTGGAGAGCCACTACATCGAAGGACTGGGCAAACAATTCTATGAAGACATGGTAGACATCATCCAAGCAACAGTGCAACCGAATTTTGACATAGAGACGGACTGGATTTATGATGAAGTCCTGCAACATTCCTCTTTGTGTAGATCCTACTCTTCCTTCTATGAATATAGATGTGATGCTAGAACGATAATGCGCAAATATCTCATGCCTAAGAAAATGGGCCATGTTAATCCTCTTATCCTATATGGAGGACCGTGCACTGGAAAAACATTCTTATTAGCAGAAGTGGCAAAGAAGGTAAAAACCAACAGCCCGCCTGTGATTTTTTTTTCCCCCTACTGTTTTACACCTAATTGAAGACTACTTCTCTGTTTTATTTTAGGTCTATTCGTGGCAGGCTGTAATTAAAGCTTTCTATAGATAACTTCCCCTATTGGCTGTCCTATTCTTGAAGTAGCATATAGAAAGGAGAAAGCGTTTGACTGATTGAAGTTGATGGGTCTCTTAAAGCAGCCACAACTTTTATTTCAGGCTCACAAAAAGAGGCTGAAGGGAGGCACTTTTGTCTGACTTTTGAATCAGTTTTGAAGCATGCACAATGAGAGAGAGAGAGAGAGAGAGAGAGAGGGAGGGAGGGAGGGAGGGAGGGAGGGAGGGAAGGAAGGAAGGAAGGAAAGAAGAAAGGAAGGAAAGAAAGAAAGAAAGAAAGAAAGAGAGAGAGAGAGAAAGAAAGAAAGAAAGAAAGAAAGAAAGAAAGAAAGAAAGAAAGAAAGAAAGAAAGAAAGAAAGAAAGAAAGAAAGACAAAATGTAGCACCTTGGTCAAACTGCCTCTTTTTTTTAGCAGTGTTGCAAACCACCATTTTGATAAAATCATGGCTTGTTGCAATGCATCTTTCCAGAACTGATGACAAGGATGGATTTAGGCCTAAGGTTTTGAAAAATGCACCACTGGGTGAGAAATCGGACTTGTTTACTGCCCTTCTTATCTAAGCTGGAGGATAAATCTGTTTTGGCTTGTGGAATGTCATCTTCAGCATTGCTAATACAGGTAGTCCTCACCTTACAACAGTTCATTTAGTGACCCCAGGACACTGCAACCGTCATAAATGTGAGTCAGTTGTCAAGCACCCGAATGTAAACCATGTGACCACAGGGATGCTTCAAGGGTCATCAGTGTGAAAAACGGTCCTAAGTCACTTTTTGTCCATGCTATTGTAACTTCCAAGGGTCATTAGACAAACTGTCTAGAACAGGGGTAGGCAACCTTGGCTCTTTTATGACTAATGGACTTCAACTCCCAGAATTCCTCAGTCCATGAGTCATAAAAGAGCCAAGGTTGCCTACCCCTGGTCTAGGACTAGCAGTATTGACTGTGTTTCTTGCTTGTGTGTCTACTAATTTGAACAATAACCTCTTTGCACTTCTACATTTGCAGGCTTATGCATGGCTGAAGGAAGAAATGGGGCCCGAATCTGATCCTGTGGTGATTATAAGGTTTGTAGGATTGACAGAGAGGAGCACAGACCTGAGGAATCTACTTCAAAGTATTTGTGAACAGTTGGCTGTTAACTATCGATGCCTTGTGCAAAGCTACCCGAAAAAGATCCACGATCTCCAAGACTTGCTTGTTAACCTTTTGAACGAGTCTTCCTTTCACCGACCCCTGGTTTTAATTTTCGATGCCCTGGAACAGCTGGCCGAAAATGATGACGCCAAGAAATTGTGGTGGCTTCCTGTCCACCTGCCCCGTTCAGTGCGAATTATCTTGTCCACCCTGCCGAACAAACACGGCATCCTGCAAAAACTGAAGAGTCTTATCCACGACGAAGACAACTACATTGAATTGACAGCCAGGGACAGAAAGATGTGCAGTCAAGTCCTCAAGCACCAGTTGCTTCGGGTGAAGAGAAAAGTGACCTCGGGCCAACAAATCTATGTCAACGAAGCGTTCTCCAAGTGCACCTTGCCTATGTTTGTCAACTTAACCTTTCAAGAAGTTCAAAAGTGGAGATCCCACAAGGATGTCGATGGGTCTTCCCTCTGTGTCACTGTTCACGACAGCATAGAACAGATGTTCTGGTCTCTGCAGAACAGCTGTGGGCCTAAACTTTTATCGCGAGCCCTTGGGTATATCACAATGTCCAAATCCGGCTTGAGTGAAATGGAATTGGAAGACATTTTAGCTCTTGACAATACCGTCATGCTTGAACTAAGTCAGAGGATCCAAAACCTCAACCCGCTGAGGGTACCTTACATCTACATCGCAAAACTAAAAGAAGGATTAGCAGGATACCTGATACAAAGACAAGTGAAAAATGTGACTCTTCTAATCTGGGCTAATCGGCACCTACAGCTGATTGCCCAAAAGATTTATCTTCACAACGAAGGAGACGTGCATGAGATGCATACTGTCATTGCAGAGTATTTTCTAGGAGTTTGGTCCGGAGGCCGAAGGAAATCTCTGTATGGTGAAGATCAATATCTGAACGGCTGTCTGGACAGTGACAGCAGGAGTATGAATGACGAGGAGAGACACATGATGGACCACGTGAATTTTGATAGGCAATCTCCTGATCAGCCTTGGGTCTTCCAGTGCAACCCTTTGGAGCCCGACATTTTTTTCATTAACCACCGGAAAATGACTGAGCTTTTGCACCACCTGACCAAGTGTGGGAAAACTGATGACATTTTGTACGGTGTCATCATGAACTTCAGCTGGCTTTACACCATGATTAAAATTGGGCAGTTCGACAAAGCCCTTTCTGATGTGGAGCTGGCCTATAACTACTCACAAGAAAAAGAGCTGAAGTTTTTAGCAAACACACTGCGGGCCATCAAATACAAAGTGATAAAATACCCAGGGACCCTCTCCGCTGAATTACAACAGAGGTTACTCCCAGTGATAAGTTCCTTGCCCAAACTGAGACAGCTTCTTCTCGAGTGTGACAAAGATGGTCCTAAATATTGTTCTATAGTTCCACTTCATTCTTCTATGGATGTAACTTATAGTCCTGAAAGGCTACCTCTCTCTTCCAACTGCTCTCAAGTGACCGAAATCTTACCTACCTTTAATCCAAGTATAGTTATTGTTGCTCTAGAAAATGGGTCTATCAGTACCTGGGATGTCGAGACTCGCCAGCTCTTAAGGCAAATTACAACCACTCAGTCAGTTATTTTGGGCATGAAACTGACGAGCGACGAAAAATACCTTGTGGTGGCCACCACCAAGAACACACTCTTGATTTATGACAATCTGAACTCTTGTCTTCTCTCTGAGGTGGAAATTAAAGGATCGAAGCATAGCGGAATTGGAGTGAGTTCCAGTTTTATAAATGGTTTTACCCTCTCAGTAAACCACGTACTGTCATGGTTGGAAGCTAGTAAGGACATTACGGTGATTGATCTACTCTACGGATGGCCGCTATATCAGTTCCACTGTTGGTATGAAGTCACCTGTGTCCAGTGTTCGGGAGATGGGATGTATGCTTTCTGTGGACAACATCTGAACACGGCATCAATATTTCATTTGGGCAGCGGCGACAAGCTAGCCACAGTGACCTCTGAATTTTCAGGAGGGTTTGTCAAGTTTCTTCTCATCTTAGATGCAGCTCAAGAGATGGTCATGGTGGACAGTGAAGGGGCCCTTTCTATTTGGAACACAGAGGAAATTGCCCACCCTCAATTAATGGATGACTTTGATTGTAGGAAGGGGGATAGTGAATTTGTCAGCCTTGAACTTGCTGAAGACCAAAGTGCCATTTTAATCTGCAAGTCTCTCAGTATTGACCTGCTGGACACTAGCATGTGGAAAGTCGCAGAAAAGTTTAAAGTGAAAAGGAATGAGCGCTTTGTCTCAGCCGCTTTATCCAAAAACGGAGATTATATCGTTGCGTCTATTGAAAATACCTCTGCCATTTTCATTTGGAGGAGAGACACCGGACAGTGTATGGTGAGTTTACAAGAAATCTCAGGAAACATTGTTCGGTTGATTAAGTCAAATCATCACAACATGCTGCTCTCCTTGTCCACCAGTGGGGTCCTTTCGGTATGGGACATTGATATTATCACTGCAATGTCCAACATTGACAAAACAGGCAAGCCAATCCAAAGACTGGTTTTGCCCTCCAAGGGGGAAGCAATTTACACACTGGATGGATCTGAAGCTATCCATAAATGGAACTTCAGCACAGGATTTATTGAAGCAGTATTTAAGCATGAAAGCCTGGTTGAAAGATGCGTCCTAACTTCCAACGGGAAATTGATGATTACGTCAGATGACAAATGCAGCCAGTATGTGTGGCAAACGGGTTCCGGTGAAAATCTCTTCCGCATCAATGGGCAGAGGATATGCCAACTGTTGATCACCCACAATGACCAGTTTGTGGTCTCCCTCTGTGAGCAAAATGCATCAAGGGTGTGGAGGCTGTCTACTGGACACCGCGTCTGCAACATTCTTGTGGCCTTGCAGAACGCGTTTATAACCACCGCGAACACCTTTGTGGTTGGCATGACAAAGAACAAAGTCTTAGCGGTCAGCCTGTGGACTGGCAGCATAACCAAAAAGTTCTCTTGTGATGATGGCATTGCCATTGTGGATATCAAGCTCATCCCAGACTGCCCGGATATTGTGGTCTTTATCACGTCTGCTGAAACCGTGAACATCTGCAGTCTTACCGAGGAAGTCGTCTCTAGACGTTTACAGCTGCCTAATAGTGTCCTGAAAACGTTAGAGGATTTTGAAATATCACCCAATGGAAAACTGGGGATTCTCTCTTGCGGGGATGAGAATATCAACATCCTGGACCTTCACAGCGGCAAGCTTCGAGTGGTCCACGCTTCGGGTATCATCTGGAGGCAGAAGCTATCTCAGGACGGACGCTACCTGGTCTACATTTGCTTTCGCGGTGGGGAAGACGATGAGGATAACAGCGCCATCTCCATTTTAATTGTAATGAGGTTGGCGGATGGCAAAAACATCGGGGCCTGCTCGCTGTACAAAACCCCCACTTTCCTAACTCTTTCCCAGAGGCACCTGAACATCATTGTGGGCTTCGACGATGGCAGCATCGCCACGTACACCGTGGTGGATCGTGTGGATGCCGCCCTGAAAATAAAAATTGCTACGTCCAACAGCCGGCAGATTTTCAACGCCACTCAGTTGAGGCCAAAGTGTCACCATTATAGCTTCAAGGCCACCGCAGACTGCATCTGGAGGGAATCCACGGAGGTGTTTGCAAGAGACAGTCCCATCACCGTGGTGGATGCGGAGAGCAGCGACGCCACTCCCACCAAAAAATACAACTATTGCTACGACAAAGTATGCTCTGCCATCGACTGCAGAGTGTTCACCGCTGGCAACTGAGCATCAATCAAGGAGTCAGCTCGCCCTTCCACGTAGCCAATATTGCGTTTATTTGTATTTTGGTGCAAGACCGTTTTTAAAAGAGCTGATTCAAAACTAACACAATTCACAAGGCAACGAGAAAAATACTCAAATGGGAGGCTTGATCCACAGCCTTGAGTGAAGCTTTCAAACAATATCGTTCGATGCAGTCTGCCATTTTTAAAATGGGGTGGTGAAGAAGGCTTTTAAATAAGCAGCAAGGCTATATTTCATATTGGAATGAGGTGGATCGAGCATTTTTTTTAAAAAAAAAATCCAGGTGACCAGAACCAATTTTGAATTGATGCTACTTGCAAAAACAAAACAAAAAACAATGGGCTTTCCCCCCCCTTCTGACGTTGTATAACCCAGATGTTATATCACACCATGAAAGAGTTTGATGCATTCCATAAACATTTGAAAGAGCAGCTACTAGAACCCCTACACAAACGTACAAAATAATCATTTTTTAAAAAAACAAAACAGCAAAGGGATTTTTCAGCCAGCGAATAGCACTAGTTCTCTCAGATTTCAGTCAGGACCATCATATCGTATAACTCTTTTGTCACTACATTTGGTGATCTATAGCATTGATTCATTCTGCTTGGTTTTTCCTCTTAACCTGCTTCAGGTAGAGTAGCAGGTGAATTAATGAAAAAGTCACCACATAAAGAGCTAAGAAATTGTCTTTGAATTAAAAACACTCCGAGTTGCAAACCCTTTTTAAATGTCGACTAAAGTTTTCGATTGCCAAAGTATAATTTTTTACAAAAGTGCTGCAAAGCAGGGGTGTGCAACTTGGGCGACTTGAAGATTTGTGGACTTCAACTCCCAGAATCCCCTAGCCAGCCACGGTGGATTCTGGGAGTTGAAATCTACCAGTTGCCCAGGTTGGACCATGTTTTCAAGGAAGCAGCTTGGTCTGGATCTCGTGCTGTTTTCTATATTCTTCACAATGACTTTCAGTACGATGATGAAGAGATAAGATTTTGCCATCCGAAAGGGCATTAGGAACCGTCCACCCCATTCCATCCAATCTTTTTACGTCAATTGACGCCCTTACGATCCATTCTGTTCTAAGGATCCTTGCAGGGATCAGAACGGCAAGGATTCACACATCCTGACGCATTTAGTGTTTGCCTTATTGTCGTTCCTGTTCTTTCCTGCGCGAAACACAGATGCGATGACCAAATTACTCGGGGACTCAAGTGACATGCTCGCTTATGTGCTGAAAAACAAGCAAACAGACAAATAATAATAATAATAATAATTCTGGCTGCCCTAAAGGGTTCTTTACTGTTACACTTTGTAATAAATTTCTTACTTCTCTGTACAATATCATACCCTTCCTGCTTTGGGCTGGCCTTTTATAAGATTTTATCACTTCGAAACCTGGGGTTACGAAAAGTAGGGATGTAATTCTGATTATTATTTTTTTAGCTCCTCTCCTCCTGTTCTCCTATCCCTGTCTTTTCTAACCTAGAGCTCTCTCCAGATAGCCCTTAGAGATGATGGGACTTATAGTCCAAACACATCTGTATGAATGATGCCCTGTTGGACACGCACAGCTCGATTATTTTTTTATTTATTTTTATTTTGTTCAGACTTATATGGCGCCCTTCTCCTCAGACCCAGGGCGGCTCACAACAATAATACAAGTAAAAAAACAAAACATAGGATCAATTAAAATTTCTACTTAAAATACTATATAAAAACAAAATAATTTATAACACTCATACCACACACAATCACAATCAAAGGCCCAGGGGCAGAGTGCAGCTCACACGCCCCAAACCTGTCTGCATAAATGTGTCTTTAATAGTTTCCGGAAAGCTAGGAGGGAGGAAGCAGTACGAACCTCTGAGGGATGCTGGTTCCAGAGGGCTGGGTCAGCAACAGAGAAGGCCCTTGCCCTAGGCCCCGCCAGATGGCATTGTCTGACAGACGGGACCCGTAGGAGGCCAACCCTATGTGCCCTAACCAGTCGCTGGGATTCATGCGGCAGGAGACGGTCCCGCAAGTATCTTGGTCCATTGCCATGAAGGGCTTCATAGGTCATAACCAACACTTTGAATTGTGTTCGGAGACCAGTTGGTAGCCAGTGCAGCTCACGGAGGGCTGGAGTGATATGAGCATGTCTTGGGAGACCCAAGACAGCTCGCGCAGCCGCATTCTGGACCACCTGTAGTGGTAAGATAAAAGTATGTGAGTTTCAGATGGATAATCCCTCTCATTAATTACAGAAAGTAGAAAGTATTTCTAGATAAAGTACATCTAGATAAAGTATTTCTAGATAAAGTACATCTCCCAGTGTGGATAGCTTATGTGTGTAGGCCTGTCTTCCATTTTTAAAATAAAGGCAACTCGTGTCCCATCCTAGCTGGTGTGCATTTTGTAATAGAAATATATCATGCCAGTTTTGTCAGCCCATATTTTATGACTCCCGAGTATCCTTCTCTTAAAATCCCCTGGAGCAGAAGCTCTCCAAGCTGATTTGCACAGGGGTGAGGCACACACTTAAATCACAGATAGAATTTGCACATCACTTGCTCAATTTCCTTTTTGTAAATAAACATCGTATACCCAGCTTCCCGGGAGCGACGAAGTCTCGGATTCTCACATGACGCCAGGCAAACGAAAATTGCATGCAAGTGTGTGAAGATGCTGCTCTAGAGCTTCTTCTTCTTGTGCCATATCCATTATCGGACATTGGCGATCATGTTGGGCGATCCTGTTTTTATCAGCAGCCGCACGAAAAAGTGCTGCTGAGTTTTGTCCAAACCAGTCCCTTGGATTTTGAAGCCACGGTGTTCTTCTTCTGCCTGGACCTCGTTTGCCTTCAATCTTTCCATGGAGGATTAAATGGAGCACGCCGTGTTTTCCTGGGTGTCCAAAATATTCTAATTTTCATTTTTTAATTGTTTTGGTGATTTCCCTGGCCTTTCCCAGGCGGCTGATCACCTCCTCATTTCTGATCTTTCAAACATAAGAACATAAGAAGAGCCAGGCTGAATCAGGCCAAAGCCCATCGAGTCCAGCATTCTGTGTCACACAGTGGCCCACCAATTGTACATGGGGATCTTGAGCAGAAAGAGAAGGCAAAACCCTCCCTTTCCCTTGACCCCCAACAAATGGTACTCAAGGGAATCCTGCCTGCCTCAACCAACATAGAGGTGGCACATGGACATCCGTTTTAATAACCACCGATACACTTGGCATCCATGAATCTATCTAGCCCTGCCTTGAAGCTGTCAAGGCTGACAGCTGTCACGACCCCTTCTGGAAGTGAATTCCATAAACCAACGACCTTCTGGGTGAAGAAATATTTCCCTTTATTTGTCCTCACTTTCTTAGCTATGAGCTTTAGGGAGTGCCCCCTTGTCCTGGTATTGTGTGAGAGAGAAAAGATTTTTTCTCTATCCACCTTTTCTATCCCATGCATGATTTTATACACTTCGATCAAGTCACCCCTTAAACGCCGTCTTTCAAGGCTGAAGAGACCAAGGCATTGCAATCTGATTTCAAAAGGGAGGCGCTCCATTTCCTTGATCATTCTTGTTGCCCTTTTTTGCACCTTTTCCAGTTCAACTCAGCTTATACGTAACAGCTGCCGGTAAATCCACATTTCAAATGCTTCTAATCTTTTCCGGTGGCTTTCTGTCAAGAGACCAACTCTCTACTCCATAGAGCAGGATAGAAAAAAATATAGCATCTGATAAGCCTGATTTTCAGTCTTAGGCTTATGTCGTGACTGCAGAAGACCTTTTTCGTTTTGAAGAATGCTGCTCTAGATACTTGTGGATTTTGGGGACTGTGGAAACAGCTGCCTAATCAAGTTGAAATTTGCAACAGAGAAATTATACATTACGCTAGGTGTGCCTGTCGACCAAATACATTTTGTGCTTTAGCTGAATTGAGCTATAGCAGCGGTTCTCAACCTGTGGGTCACGACCCCATTTGGGGTCAAACGACCATTTCATGGGGGTCGCCAAGCACCGCAGTCCGCCATATATTTTTTTTGGTTGGCCATTTTTTTCCCTATCACGATACGCCCCGTCGCGCCACGCATGCACGGTGCGAGCCCGCCTTTTTTTGGGGGGGCGGCCATTTTTTTTTGGTCGGCCATTTTTTTCCCCATCGCGATGTGGGCCGTCGCGCTGCGCATGCATGATGTGCCCCGTCGCACCGCGCATGCGCAGTGCGGGCCCGCCTTTTTTTTTTTTTGCGCGATGCAGGCCGGGGTCGAGCCCCGGAAAAGGTTGAGAACCGCTGAGCTATAGGGTACATTTCCTTACAGGTTTGTTTGTTTGTTTCAATCAAACATTTTAACATTTGAAAGTCATTCATCAAGCTTTGTGCAGGTAGTCCTTTGACTTACGACCCCAATTGACTTTCGGTTGCTAGCGAGACCGTTGAGTGCGTTTTGCCCCGTTTTACGACCGTTCCTGCCACCGCTGTTAAGTGAATCCCTGCAGTTGGTTAAGTCAGTAGCAGGTTGTTAAGTGAATCTGGCCATTGACTTGGCTGGTCGGAAGGTCGCGAAAGCGGGACCCCAGGACGCTGCAACCGTCAGGTGCCAAGCATCTCAGTTTTGATCACATGACCAGGGGAATGTACCGTAAGCACGAAAAATGGGCCTAGGTCTTTTTCTTCAGTGCCGTTGTAACTCTGAACGGTCACTAAATGAACTGTTGTAAGTCGAAGACTCTTTATATTCGGGGGTTTTTTTGAAAAAAAACCAAACAAAACGATTTTCATGTGTTGGTTTTATTGTCTTGTTTTATAAATTTTCGTCTGTTTTTTTTTTTTACTGTGGCAAACCACCCTGAGTTCGGTATAGACATGCAGGTAGTTCTTGACTTAGCGACCGCAACTAAATGAGGTGATCATTAAATGACGAGTTCCAACATTTTTTTTTTTGGCTGCAGTCACTGCTGGTTATTAAGCGGATCACGGGGTTATTATGCGTATCCGGTTTGTCCCGTTGACTTTGCTGGCCGAAAGACCCTCCGGGATGCTACAACTGTTGTAATACAGGCCAGTTTGCCTCACAATCGAATATTGATCGTGCGAGCGCTGGGACTCTGGGATGATCCTAAGTGTGAGGAGCAGAACTAAGTCCCGTTTTTCACCACCGTCATAATTTGGAGCCGTTGTTAAACGAATGCTAGATAGTAACTCAAGGACTACCTGAAAAGATAAAATAGGCATTTAACAGCTTTTATTTTATTTATTTTTTTAGGGGAAAAAAGGCATATCCTTGGCAGATATTTTAAAGCAACGGTTCTCAACCTTTTCCGGGGCTCGACCCCGGCCCGCATCGCGCATGCGTGGCGCAACGGGGCACATCGCAAAGGGGAAAAAAATGGCCGACCAAAAAAAAATGGCCGACCAAAAAAAAATGGCGGGCTCGCATCGCGCATGCGTGGCACGACGGCCCGCATTGCAAAGGGAAAAAATGGCCGACCCCAAAAAAATGGCGGGCCCGCATCGCGCATACGCGGCACGACGGCCCGCATCGCAAAGGGGGAAAAAATGGCAGACCAAAAAAAAATGGCAGACCAAAAAAAATGGCGGACCAAAAAAAATGGCAGACTGCGGTGTTTGGCGACCCCCGTGAAATGGTCGTTCGACCCCAAATGGGGTCGCGACCCACAGATGTAGAACCGCTGTTTTAAAGAGTGTGAATAAAACACATCCCCCCCACACACGTTTTTTTTTTTTGTACAGAATTCTAAAGCTCAGACTACAGATATGATGGCCAACTTGTTTCAACCAGTTTATTCCCAACAACTGTACACTGTTTACTTATTGCACCTTAACTGTTTCCTGATGTGTCTTAACAATTCAAACGCCTGTATATTAAGCCCGACCGTTAAAACATCGATTAAAAACCAGTTTAAAAGAGCTGCATATAATAAACCAACTTCAGGGTTCTCAAAACTTCTCCCCCGCCCCTCAAAAAAAATAAAAATAAAAATGCTGTGTCTTGTTTTCTGACACATTTCTGCAGTTTTTTAAATTATATGTATGTATGTATGTATGTATGTATGTGTATGTATATATATGTATGTATGTAGGTCTTTGGTTATTTGGGTTTTCTCCCGCATAAAATTGGAAGTGTCTTGGCGATGTTTCGACGAAGTCCCATTTGTCATCTTCAGGCTGGTGTTTTCGGCTTCGTGCTTCTAGGAGCAAATGCAGGGGTGTCAAACTCGTGACGTCACGCAACGTATCGGGCTGGTTTTGCCATTGCCAGCAATGGGGTGGGTGCTCCTAGAATTAATTTGCTCCTAGAAGCACGAAGCCGAAAACACCAGCCTGAAGATGACGAATGGGACTTCGTCAAAATGTCACCAAGACACTTCCAATTTTACGCCGGAGAAAACCTGAATAACCAAAGACCTACATACAAACACCTGCGAAAACCTCAGAAAACAAGTATGTATGTGTGTGCGTGTGCGTGTGCGTGTGCGTGTGCGTGTGTGTGTGTGTATGGCTGGACAGTCCTCTCCCATGGATAGTTTTATTAGTCGTTGGTTGTAAATGGCAAACATGGATGGACTGATTCCTCCTTGTAGTGTGTTCCAACTGTACAAACCTGTGATTCAGTGATTTCAGACAAACATAATGAGGTTAGAGACATCTAGGTTTCCCTCATTTCTTGAACCAATGTGGGCAGATGTACACCTGAAAGGAGCCCACTCTGAAGACTTTGGAGTCCTGGGCACTGTCTGAATTTGGTTGTTTTCCTGCAGACGTTTCATGACCCAACTGGGTAACATCATCAGAGCTAGAAGGGAGAGGGGTTTGCAGAGGAGGAGGAGGAAGAGAAAAGGACTCTGGGGGTCCTTGACGCTCTCTGAACTGGGTTGTTTTCTTGCAGACGTTTCATGACCCAACTAGATAACATCATCAGAGCTAAAAGGGAGAATGGTTTGCAGGGGGGAGGAGGAGGAAGACACAATTGAACCCCTGCGCGCGCCCCCCGGAAAAAAAATGGCGGACCGCAACACGCCGATCTGCGCGTGTGCGTGCGATGGCCGATCTGCGCATGCACGTGCGACGGCCGATCTGCGCATGCGTGTGCAACGGGCCCGAATCACGCATGTGCGCGAAGCGCCGAACTGCACATGCGCAGAACTGGCGGGCCCGCCGGCTCCAGACCAGGCCGGCCTCGCCTCCGGCAGGCACACAGAGGAGCGGTCCGGAGCAGGTGGGCGCAAAGCTGCCTCCTTCCCGCTCCGCTCCGCTCTGCCACGTCCCAGGCCCGGCCTCCAACTCGCCCTCCGGCAGCCGGCCAAGCGGTCGGAGCAACCAGACCTTGAGGCGGGCCTGCACTTCACCAAGACCAGCTCGGCTGTGGCGAGAGGCGCCCGGCGGCCGCCTCCGGCCCTCAAGTCTGCGCTACGGACTGGCGTCCAGGTCGCAGTGCTCCGCCTGCCAGGCTCGTCCGGGACACCCGCGCCTTCCACAGGGCCGGCAGTGGCTGCAGGTAGGTAGGCGGGCGGCAGGACTGGGGAGCCCGCCCGGGCCAGCTCGCGCTCAGCGCCAGTCCCGCTCGGGTCGGGCCGGCCAGCCGGGCGGGGGGCATCTGGCCAGGCTCCCCGGCTCCCTCCCCAGCTCGGCCTCCCCCCACGCCCGGCTCCCTCCCCGGCTCGGCCTCCCCCCACGCCCGGCTCCTTCCTCGGCTCGGCCTCCCCCCACGCCCGGCTCCTTCCCCGGCTCGGCCTCCCCCCACGCCCGGCTCCTTCCCCAGCTCGGCCTCCCCCCACACCCGGCTCCCTCCCCGGCTCAGGCTCTCCCCACGCCCGGCAGGGACTTACCAGTTCATCTTGCCGATCCGCTGGCTGGGCGCCTTACCGCCTGCTTCGGCCGCCGCCGCCGACCGAGGGAGGGAGCTGGCCTGGGCGGGCTCCCCAGTCCTGCCGCCTGCCTACCTACCTGCGGCCGCTGCCGGCCCTGCGGAAGGCGCAGGAGTCCCGGACGAGCCTGGCAGAGCGCAGGGACCTGGACGTCAGTCCGTAGTGCGGACTTGGGGGCCGGAGGCGGCCGCCAGGCACCTCTCGCCACAGCCGAGCCGGTCTCGGTGAAGTGCAGGCCCGCCTCGAGGTCCGGCTGCCCTGACCGCTTGGCCGGCTGCCGGAGGGTGAGTTGGAGGCCGGGCCTGGGACGTGGCGGAGCGGAGCGGGAAGGAGGCAGCTTTGCGCCCGCCTGCTCCGGACCGCTCCTCCGAGTGCCTGCCGGAGTTTTGCGCTGCGCATGCGTGTGCGGATCGGCGCATGCACCGGCCAAAAAAAAATAAAAAAATAAAAAAAATTAAAAACAAAATGGCGGCCCGCGGTGTCCGGCGATCCCCGCGAAATGGCCTCGCGACCCCAAATGGGGTCGCGACCCCAAGGTTGAGAACCGCTGGGTTAAAGTGTTAGAGCAAAAGCGTATGTTATTGCCTGGATGGCAGTTATCCATTTCCCTTTTTTTTATTATAACATTTTTTTTATTATTTTATCCATTTGTACATGTAAACAAAGAAGAAGAAAAAAATAATTTCAAGGTAAAGCCATTCAGCTCTTTACAATCATTTTAAATTTGTAGACCTTCTTCACTCCATATATCCAAGTTTCACTATGAACCAACTACATTTTAAACATTTTAACTTTCCCTTCTTTTCAGATCAATCCATTGGACATCAATCAAACAAGTCATCTTATTAATGTTAATAATTTCCATGTCGATATACCCATCCCTTCAACAAGTACATTCTTAGTCTATTTGATATATATCTTCCAATAATCAGTAGATATATGTTTGTATATGTAAACCAGGGGGAAATTCAGACTAACTGCTATCCAACTTAATACAATCGATTTAAATTTGTAAACATTCTTCACTCCTTATGTCAAGATTTAATTATAAGCATATCAATTGGCAGAAATTGCTGCTCAATTCTTTCTTCGGAGACAGGCAACTTGTCTGCCACTACACCAACCCAGCACAAAATGGGGCCAGGCTTGGATTTAAACACGTTAGACTTCCAGAACGGTCTGCATTTTGAACCTCAGTGACTCCCCCTTTTTTTTTTTTTTTTTTTTGGTAAGGAAACAAATACTCAACTTGGAGAATGGCGACGGTGTATGATCCTTCTGCGTAAAACGCCTGTCTAGATTATGAATAATGCCTTTTCTTAAAATGGTTGGCCACCCATAGGATCCCACGGAATGTTTTTATGTAAACTTTGTATTGTCGGGGGGGGGGAGGAGTTACCCCAGTCAAGAGATTTTTATATTTTCATAAATGTTAAATTTAGTTAACTTTTGTTACAGGGTTGTTTAAACTAGAAGCCTATTGCTGTCTTCAACGGTCTATTGGTCGTGTCTACCCATTGTTTGTATGAATAAATAGAAGCGCCGTAATGAAAACTTTCAGGCGTTGTTGTTTTCTTTCTCGGCGTTTACGTTTCCCGCAAATAACCACAAGGGCAGGCAGTCCTCAATTGGCAACCACAATTTCCACTGGTCAGCGAGACAGGAGGATGACGTGAATCCGGGGAACAGTCCAACCATCGTAAACATATGAGCCCGTTGCCAAGCATCCATTTTTTTGATCAGGTGGCCACGAGGATGCTGCAACTTTCCTGACAGTGGGAACAATGAATCAGCGGAATGACTTTCCTCCAAAAGTTGTGGGTTCTCCATCCCTGGGGGGGGGTCTTTCGAAAAGAGACTGGACAGCCGTTTGTTCAGAATCATGTTCTAGGATCTCAGGAAGTTGGACTAGAAGACCTCCAAAATCCCTTCCATGTTCTATTCTGTCCTGATCCTGAAGTTACCAGGAAGAGTAACGTCAAGATGGACCGGCAGATGGAGCAAGCGTGTTGCATATCTCTTTTCTGTCCCAGCCACCTGATGGGGTTCCCAGAATGGGCAATCAGGGCCCTGATGCTCTTTTAATCATAGGCAGTAGACAACAAAACCATCGGGAAGGCCTCTTGCACTTTCGGCTGCAGGAGTTTCTCCAGAAGGCCAGGAATAGAACAGAATGGAGGAGGAGGAGGAGGAGGAGGAGGAGGAGGAGGAGGAGGAGGAGGAGGAGGAGGAGGAGAAGAAAAAAAATTATCATCTTTTCATCTTCCAGGATGAAAAGGGAGGGTGGGAGGAGAGAGTCAGCTGGCAGTAGGTGGAGTTAGCCTGCAAAACGGGGGTTCTAAGCACTCCCCACAGTGGAAGGGAGGGAGGGAGGGAGGCAGGGGAGGTGGAGGAAGGGGAGGATGAGAAGGGAGGGAGGAAGGAAGGAAGGAAGGGAAGGTAGATGAAGGAAAAAAGGGAAAGAAGGAGGAAGGGGTGGGTGAGAAGGGAGGGAGGAAGGAAGGAAGGGAAGATAGATGAAGGAAAAAAGGAAGGGAGAAGGAGGAAGGGGAGGGTGAGAAGGGAGGGAAGGTGGATGAAGGAAAAAGGAAAGAAGGAGGAAAGGTGGAGGAAGGGGAGGGTGAGAAGGAAGGGAAGGGAGATGAAAGAAAAAAGGAAGGGAGAAGGAGGAAAGGTGGAAGAAGGGGAGGGTGAGAAGGAAGGGAGGAAGGAAGGAAGGGAAGGTAGATAAAGGGAAAGAAGGAGGGAGGGGAGGGTGAGAAGGGAGGGAGGAAGGGAGAAGGAGGAAAGGTGGAGGAAGGGGAGGGTGAGAAGGGAGGGAGGAAGGAAGGAAGGAAGGAAGGGAAGGTAGATGAAGGAAAAAAGAAAGAAGGTGGAAGAAGGGGAGGGTGAGAAGGAAGGGAGGGAGGAAGGAAGGAAAGAAGAAAGAAAGGGAAAGTAGATGAAGGAAAAAAAGGAAGGGAGAGAAGAAGGAAAGGTGGAGGAAGGGGATGGTGAGAAGGGAGGGAGGGAGGGAGGAAGGAATGGGAAGGTAGATGAAGGAAAAAAGGGAGAGAAGGAGGAAAGGTGGAAGAAGGAGGGTGAGAAGGAGGAAGGAAGGAAAAGGAGAGAAGGAGGAAAGGTGGAAGAAGGGGAGGGAGGGAGGGAGAATGGGAAGATAGATGAAGGAAAAAAGGAAGGGACAGAAGGAGGAAAGGGGGAGGAAGGGGAGGGTGAGAAGGAAGGGAGGGAGGGAGGAAGGAAAGAAGAAAGAAGGAAAGTAGAAAGATTATTAAATATAAATATAAATATATAATAAGGAAAAAAGGAAGGGAGAGAAGAAGGAAGGTGGAGGCAGGGGATGGTGAGAAGGAGGGAGGAAGGAAGGAATGGGAAGGTAGATGAAGGAAAAAAGGGAGAGATGGAGGAAAGGTGGAAGAAGGGGAGGGTGAGAAGGAGGGAGGAAGGAAAAAAGAGAGAAGGAGGAAGGTGGGAGGGGAGGGAGGGAAGGGAAGGTAGATGAAGGAAAAAGGGAGCGAAGGAGGAAAGGTGGAGAAGGGAGGGTGAGGAGGGAGGAGGAAAAAGAGAGAAGAGGAAAGGTCGGAGGACGGGGAGGGAGGAGAATGGAAGGTAGATGAAGGAAAAAAGGGAGAGATGGAGGAAAGGTGGAAGAAGGGAGGGTGAGAAGGAGGGAGAAGAAAAAGAGAAGGAGGAAAGGTGGAGGAAGGGGAGGGAGGGAGAATGGGAAGGTAGATGAAGGAAAAAGGAGAGATGGAGGAAAGGGGAAGAAGGGAGGGTGAGAAGGAGGGAGGAAGGAAAAAAGAGAGAAGGAGGAAAGGTGGAGGAAGGGGAGGAGGAATGGGAAGGTAGATGAAGGAAAAAAGGAAGGGACAGAAGGAGGAAAGGGGGAGGAGGGAGGGTGAGAAGGGAGGGAGGGAGGGAGCTTGAGCTTTACAGCCCTCTCTAAGCGGTTTACAAGTCAGCATCTCCCCCCCCTCCAACGATTGGGGGTCCTCGTTTTACCGACCTCGGAAGGACGGAAGGCTGAGTCCACCTTGAAGCAACCGCTCAAGCAGAAAAAGCAACGAAGGGGGAGAAGAAGAAAAACAACACCATTTGTTATGCAAACGACCGTCCTGGTTTATTTGCATTTAACAAAAAAGAAACGGAAGGGTTCCATACTCCCTCCCTGCAGCCGTCGAGGGGGGGGAGGGTAGCCTATCCTCCACTTCTTCTGAGTGAAGTCAAGTCCGCGATCCTAAACTCCTGAATCCTATTTTTCCCCTTTCAGTAACTTCTCCTGGGGACTTTTTTTTTTTTTTTTTGCGGAGCGGGGGGGGGGAGGACGACAAACAAACAAACTGAAAAACAACAACAATAACAACAACAACAACAACAACAACAACATCCCAAATCTCCCTCGGGGAAAACAGCCGTGCAAAAAAAAAAAGAGAGACCGTGGGTTGGTGTTTGTGTGTTTGTGTGTGTGTGTGTGTGTGTGTGTGTGTGTGTTTCCAACCAACCAGCCCACCCACTCGGGTCCTTCCTTTCCTCTCTCCTCCCCCCCCCCTAAAACAAAAAAAAAATCCTCCCGGCTCGCTTGCAAGAAAAAGAGGGGCCCGATCCTCTTGGAAGCCCTGCATTCCAAAAGTTTCGCAAAACTTTTTCACACACACACTACACACACCCGCAAGTCCTGCTCTCGCCCACGTGACGCCGGCTGCCCAATGAGGGGCGGCCATTCGGACGGGCTCCTGCGAAAAAGAAGGCAGAAGCGCAAAGAGAAAGAGAGAGAGAAAGTGAGAAGAGAGAGAGAGAAAAAAAGAAAGAGAAAGCTGGTTCCCGGGATGGCAAAAGGCGATCCGCACCTGGCTTCGGTTCCGGAACGATCCCGAGGCGACAGGTAAGTGTGGGTTCCCTTCTGCCAGGTGAGCCCCTGCGGATCACCTGTGCCTCTTCCCCCGCTCACCTGGATCCGCGGGAGAACCCCGGGATCCTTTCTTCCTGGATTTCCTGGCGCCGCGGCTGATTTTCACTTTCTCCAACTCAATCGAGAGGGAATCGGCGCCGTTTCTTGTCGTTTGGATTTGGAGTCCCAACAAGCGGGGGAGGTAGACTGCGCTGGCACACCACGCTCGAGCCGAAGTCCCTCTGGGAGTGGCAGAATAGAAGGCAGAACAGCTGAGCTGAAAGGGACCTTGGAGGTCTTCTAGTCCAGCCCCCACCCCCACCCCACCCCCACACCCCCGCTCGAGCAGGAGGGCCCATACCATCTCAGACAAGTGTCCAGTCTCTTCTTTTAAAAAAAAAAAACTCCAGGGATGGAGCATCCCACACCTTCTGGTGGCAAGTCGTTCCACCGACCAATGGTTGGTTGTTTTTTTCCACGGCAAGCGGGACTTGAAAATTTATTTATTTATTTATTTATTGTTTGGACTTATATGCCGCTCCTCTCCGAAGACTCGGAGCGGCTTACAACATATATAAAACAATATTCACAATCTAAGTCCAAATTAAAAAAAAAGCATTAAAAATAAAACCCCAACACACATTCATCATTCACACAACAATCCACAATCATCCCCAGGCCTGCCGGCAAAGATAGGTTTTAAGATTCTTTCGGAAGGCCGGGAGGGTGGGAGAAGCGTGGACTTCCAGGGGCAGTAGGTTCCAGAGGGCGGGCGCCACAACAGAGAAGGCCCTCCCCCTAGGGCCCGCCAGACGACATTGTTTCGCTGACGGGACCCGGAGGAGGCCGACCCTGTGCGCTCTCACCGGTCGTAGGGAAGTATGTGGCAGAAGACGGTCCCGTAAGCATCCTTAAATTGGGATTGGGGGGATTGTTCAAAGGAAACAGCAACCGCCGCAACTTAAATCCCGCTTCCCGTGTACAGTTAAGTCCTCGACTTATAACGGAGCCCAAATCTCCTGTGTCTGAGGGAGACGGTCGTTTAAGCGTGTTCTGCCCCGTTTTTTTTTTTTTTTTTACAACTGTGCCCGTGTGAATTGCTGCAGCACTTAAGTGACTCTGGCTTGGCTGGCCAGACGGTGGCCAAAAAGTGGATCGTGGCACGCCGGGACCGTCGTAAATACGAGTCGACGGCCAAGCGTCTGAGCTTTCTTCACGTGACAGTTTAGATATGTACTGCCACGCTTGTTGGGTGTGAAAAAGGGTCATCGAGTTACTTTTTCCGGTGCCGTTGTAACTTGGAACGGTCACTAACTCAATCGTTGTAAGTTGAGGATTATGGCAGTCAGAGTCCCAGTGACAGCTCCATTGTTTACACTCCCTGAAACTAAACAAATATAGGTGTCACCAATGGGTGTTGCCAACGGGTGTTCAGAGGTAGCCTTGCCACTGATTTAGCTCGGTCGGCACATGGAAAAGTTTACAAAAAGCCGAGCTAACTTTAAGGTAGATGGAGTGGCGGGGGAGTTGTGAAGTTGTCTGGCAATCAGGCAAAAAGTGTGAGTCTAAAATTGGGGGGGGTGGAAATAACAGATGTCCGAGAAGTGGTATTGTACCCACACCGACGGTGTCAATTCTTGGCGTGAGCGGCTGGGACCAAAATGTGTGTCACAGGGGAAATGGAAGAGCGAGGAGAAAGGGGTCTTGATGTCTGCTTACAGCTGAGGGATGTATACAGAATAAGAGAGTTGGAAGGGACCTTGGAGGTCATCTAGTCCAACACACACACACACACACGCCACCGCCCAAACAGGACAGGAGACCCCACACCATTTCTGACAGATGGCAGCCCAGTCTCCCCTTGAAAGCTTCCAGTGATGAAGCTCCCACAACTTCTGAAGGCAACTTCAGTTCCGTTGGTTGAGAATAGAACAGAACAGAACAGAACAGAACAGAACAGAACAGAATAGAATAGAATAGAATAGAATAGAATATAGAGTGGAATAGAATAAATATTGGAGAATAGAATAGAATAGAATAGAATAGAATAGAATAGAATAGAATAGAATAGAATAGAATAGAATAGAATAGAGAATGGAATGGAATGGAATGGAATAGAATAGAATAGAATAGAATAGAATAGAATAGAATAGAATAGAATAGAATAGAATAGAATAGAATAGAATAGAATAGAATAGAATAGAATAGAATAGCACAGCACAGCACAGAGCAGAGCATAGAGCATAGAGCATAGAGCATAGAATAGAAATAGGAATACGGTAGGAATATAATAGAATAGCACAGCACAGAGCATAGAGCATAGAATAGAGCATAGAATAGAAATAGGAATAGAATAGAATAGAATAGCACAGCACAGAGCATAGAGCATAGAATAGAGCATAGAATAGAAATAGGAATAGAATAGAATAGAATAGAATAGAATAGAATAGAATAGAATAGAATAGAATAGAATAGAATAGAATAGAATAGAATAGAATAGAATAGAATAGAATAGAATAGAATAGAATAGAATAGAAGCTGGAAGGGACCCTGGAGGTCTTCTACTCCAGCACCTCGTTTGAGCAGGAGACCCTATGCCATCTCAGACAAGTGACTGTCCAGCCCCTTCTTAAAAACCTCCAGTGTTGGAGCATTCACTGCTTCTGGAGGCAGGTGGTTCCACTGGTTAATTGTCCTCACTGTCAAGAAGTTTCTCCTTAATTCCAGGTTGCTTCTCTCTTTGGTCAGTTTCCAACCACTGTTTCTCGTCCTGCCCTCTGGTGCTTTGGAGAATAACGTGACCCTCCCCCCTCATCTCTGTGGCAGCCCCTCAAATATTGGAATACTGCTGCAACTGGCGCCTAGACAGCTGTCTTGGGAACAGCTGTGTTTGACCGTCCTAATATTTATTTTTCTATCCGTGATTCGGACTGGTGTTGTAGAGAGCTTGCAAAACGTCCCAAGTCAGATAGATGGGCAAGATGGTAAATGATTACCTGGGAGCCTGTATTTGTCCTATGGAAAAGGGGAGGAAAGAAGAAACCCGGAGCCTTTATCGTTGGCCGGCGTACTTAGTCAGGGTCCGAAAATATTTTTAAAAGAAGGCGTTGCTTTCTGGAAAGGAGCGGACGAGTTGAAATTCCTGCACGGTGGCTTAAAAGGTAGAAGATCAAAAAGGCGTCCTGGGGTGATGCAGAGAACCATCCCTACCCTTGGAGGAATCTCGATTGTTTGATGTAGAGTGTCCCGTCTTAGGTTTTGCAAACCGCTGGGTTGCGTGGGGACATGCTCGGGCGCAGGCCTGGAAACCCTTTCGGCAGAAAGTTGCCATCGTTATGGTTGTTGTTGTTTTGCAAGTTAGATCATTTTCCCCGGCCTCAGAAGTTCAAAGTATTCAAAGGGAAGTAGTCCCGTGGAAGTGCACCTGTGCGTCCTCCGAATCAAGTTGGGTTCGGGAACTGGTGACATTTCCCGCCAAAAGAGGAACTTTGTGGTTTGCAGGGAGACTGCACAGCATCTGCCCCGATTGTTCGAGGGGTTTCTTACAAATGATTTTGAACATTTTGCCTGGTTTGGACAGTGGAGGTGTTGTATACAGCCAGGCCGGCATACTTAGCAGTGAGGAATTCTCACAAATCTAGAGTAGCACACATGGATGTCTAGATTTTAGGATATTAAATCATGGAGAAGAGCAACAAAGATGATCAGGGGACTGGAGGCTAAAACATATAAGGAACGGTTGCTGGAATTGGGGATGTCTAGTTTAAGGAAGAGAAGGACGAGGGGGGACAGGATAGCAGTGTTCCAATATCTCATGGGCTGCCCCAAAGAAGAGGGAGTCAAGCTATTCTCCAAGGCACCTGAAGGCAGGACAAGAAGCAACGGATGGAAACTCATCAAGGAGAGAAGCAACCTAGAATTAAGGAGAAACTTCCTGACAGTGAGAACAATTAACCAGTGGAACAACCTGTCTCCAGAAGCGGTGAAGCCTCCAACACTGGAAGTTTTTAAGAAGAGACTGGACAGCCATTTGACAGAAATGATATAGGGTTTCCTGCCTGAGCAGGGGGTTGAACTAGATGACATCCAAGGTCCCTTCCAAACATCTAGTTTAATGAAGAGAAGGACGAGAGGGGACATGATAGCAGCCTTCCAATATCTCAGGGGCTGCCCCAAAGAAGAGGGAGTCAAGCTATTCTCCAAAGCACCTGAAGGCAGGACAAGAAGCACCAGATGGAAACTCATCAAGGAGAGAAGCAACCTAGAACTAAGGAGAAATTTCCTGACAGTGAGAACAACTAACCGGTGGAACAACCTTTCCAGAGTCTCAACATCTTTTTTACATCATGGTGACCAAAACTGGTTGCAGTATTCCATGTGTGGCCTCACCAAGGCATTGTAAAGTGATCTTGATTCTATCTAATGTTTTAATAGAGATAGCCCTTCTGTTATTCTGTTACCCTCTGTCTAAGTCTGAATGAACTCTGACCTAGCATAGCATCCTGGTCCAAGCAAGAACACCCTTGTGACATGCTGGGATGCTAAGCGTGGATTTAGCCCGCTAAGGCGTTTCCATGGGAACAAGATGCTAATTCGCTGGCTCCCTTCCATCCTTCTTTCTCTGACGTGGAAATGTGACTTGAGTTTCAACTATATTACAGTCAAAAATGAACCATCCAACATGGAGTTCGGCGTTGTCGAATCCAATTGTCACCTCCAAAATTGTGGTCAGTTCACTATCTTGTTTTAACAGGTGAATGTACAGGTGGTCGCCATCTTAAGCGCCACAGCCAAACCCAACATTTCTGTTGAGTGAATTTTTGCCCCCTTCTCTGACCGTTTTGGCCGTCGTTGTTAAGCAAATCACAGCAGTTGTTATGTTATTAACAGCCTTGTTAAGGCTTCCCTGTGGACTTGGCTTGTCAGAAGGGGATCATGTGACCCTCACACACACATACACACACACACTGGGACACTGCCACGGTCGTAAATGCGAGTCAGTTGCCAAGCATCTGAATGTTGATCATGTGACCCTGGGGATTCCACAACGGTCCTAAGTATGAAAAGTCAGTAAATGAACAGTTGCACGTGGAGGACTGCCTGTGTTGGGAAGGTCATCATGAGCATAATCTATGACCTGGATGGGAAAAGTGACACCTCTCATTCCACAGTATGGAATGAGAGGTGAGGTCTTCAGGAGGAGATAATTTATCCCTCGTTAATGGATCTCCAAAATGTGGTGTTGTATTAAGGAAGAAGAAGCTGAGAGAGATCAAGTTGAGATTTTGTAGGAATGCCATTCGCCTCCCCAAAGAATAGCGTTAGAAGGAAATCCTGATTATGGGTATTGAAACAATTGTTTCTATCCTTTTTGGGCCACTGCTTCTGAAAATTATTATTATTATTATTATTATTATTATTATTATTATTATTATTATTATTATATTTTATTATTTTATTATTATTATTATATTATATAACAATATAATAACAACAACAACACAACAATAACAATAATAATAATAATATATCCCAGGTCCTTGGTAAGGACTCAATAGGTAGACAAAAATGCCAAATCCAGTCTGAACATCTGGCTGACTGTGCGATGATCAATAATAATAATGATGATGATAATAATAATAATAATAATAATAATAGAGTTGGAAGGGACCTTGGAGGTCATCTAGTCCAACCCACTGCTCAGGCAGGAAACCCTATACCATTTCGGAGAAATGGCTGTCCAGTCTCTTCTTAAAAACTTCCAGTGTTGGAGCATTTACCGTCTCTGGAGGCAGGTTGTTCTACTAGTTAATTGTTCTAATTGTCAGGAAGTTCCTCCTTAGTTCTACGTTGCTTCTCTCCTTGGTTAGTTTCCATCCGTTGCTTCTCGTCCTGCCTTCAGGCGCTTTGGAGAATAGCTTGACTCCCTCTTCTTTGGGGCAGCCCCTGAGATGTTGGAAGACTGCTATCCTGTCCCCCCTCGTCCTTCTCTTCCTTAAACTAGACATCCCCAATTCCAGCCACCGTTCCTTATATGTTTTAGCCTCCAGTCCCCTGATCATCTTTGTTGCTCTTCTCCATGATTTAATATCCTGAAATCTAGACATCCATGTGTGCTACTCTACATTTGTGAGAATTCCTCACTGCTAAGTATTCTATGATATTGGAAGACTGCTATCATGTCCCCCCTCGTCCTTCTCTTACCATACTTCTTAATGGTAAGAGTAATAGATAGCACCCAGGCCAACGTTAAGAGGGGGGGGGGATTAGTTTTGATAGTTCAATCATTCTGAACAATAGGCATTAAGAAATATACTTTTTTAAAGGAAACATATACCTGAAAATATTGCAAGGGTTAAATCTGGATATGTTCTTGCTAATTCCTCTGAGAGCTGATAATAGGAGGCAGAATATAAATGTGGCAAGGGTGAAGGCTGACTCAATACTCCATCAGTTCTTTGAACCTCCAGTTTATGAGCATAGTGAAACATCTTGGGCTGTAAGAATTTGTAAGAGCAGCATAGTAACTTCATAGGTAGCTATTTGTGAGGGTCAAATGTGCATTGTGCGGTAAAGTAGAGTGAGGCAGCCGTGAGCTTCTGCAAAATTTGCTACACGTGATGAAGAGAAGGAAAACCTATGGAGGAACTCCTGCAGAATGCAGGTCATCAGACAAATTGCGTTTCTCTCTCTCTTTTTTTTTTTTAATTTTGATTTGGAGGTAGATGAAATGAAATGTAATTGTTGCCTCTTTAACCACCTGGCTTTGCCTCGGCTGCTGCCTCAGCGCTGCCTTCCAAGAACGCTTATTCCGCAGAAAAGCAGGGTACTTAACTCTTTGATAAATCCCTGCAGAAATTTTAATTAGCGCTTGAGAAAACGCCAGGCGAACGCAAGAGTTGCTCTTTGCTTGTACAGGGAAGAGCAAGAAAGATGATTAGGGGACTGGGGGTTAAAACATATAAGGAAAAGTTGATGGAATTGGGTATGCCTGGTTTAACGAAGAGAAGGACAAGAGGGGACATGATAGCAGTGTTCTAATATCTCAGGGGCTGCCCCAAAGAAGAGGGAGTCAAGCTGTTCTCCAAAGCACCTGAAGGCAGGAGAAGAAGCAATGGATGGAAGCTAATCAAGGGGAGAAGCAACCTGGAACTAAGGAGAAACTTCCTGACAGTGAGAACAATTAACCAGTGGAACCACCTGCCTCCAGAAGCGGTGAATGCTCCAACACTGGAGGTTTTTAAGAAGAGACTGACAGCCATTTGTCCAAAATGGCATAGGGTTTCCTGCCTGAGCAGGGGGTTGGACCAGATGACCTCCAAGGTCCCTTCCAACTTTATTATTATTATTATTATTATTATTATTATTATTATTATTATTATTATTATTATTATTATTATTATTATTATTATTATTATTATTATTCTAAATGGCATAGGGTTTCCTGCCTGAGCAGGGGATAGGACTAGATGACTTCCAAGGTCCCTTCCAACTTTATTATTATTATTATTATGATTATTATTACTACTACTACTACTACTATTATTCTAAATGGCATAGGGTTTCCTGCCTGAGCAGGGGGTAGGACTCGATGACTTCCAAGGTCCCTTCCAACTTTATTATTATTATTATTGTTATTATTATTATTATTATTATTATTATTATTATTATTACTATTACTATTATTCTAAATGGTGTAGGGTTTCCTGCCTGAGCAGGGGGCTGGACTAGAAGACCTCCACAGTCCCTTCCAACACTATTATTCTATTCCATTCCATTCTGTTCTGTTCCGTTCTGTTCTGTTCCATTCCATTCCATTCTATTCTACTATTTTCCTTTTTTTAAAACTCCATCAACATGATTTCTTCTTTTCAAACCAAAGACTGAAAGATTGGGTGGCCCAATCTGGAATAATCTAAAGGCTGAAACAGAATTGTTTTGTCCGCCCCATAGTAACTTGCGAACCCCGGCTTCATACGGTGTATAAGAACCAATAAAAATCTCAGTATCTCCTACATTGAAAGAAATAAATGTCGGATTTTTGCTCCTGTGTGTGTGTGTGATGCAACCCTATAAATTCTGTATCACTGCCTTTCTAATGATTCTTCTCGGAGCCACCAAATTAAGTTTGACTTAAGCCACTAAAAGGTGCCCGTTCCTGGAAACCTTGCCCTCTTGAATTGTGGTTTTTTTTCCCCTGTAATTTGCAGGATAAATTGTGTCCTTGTCACACACACACACACACACACACCAGCAACATTGTCACCAACAGCCCTGTGCCTCCAGGAATGTAACTGGAGTGTTTTTCCCCATTGTTACATCTCTAATTCTAAGAAAAATTTACCTTGCTTGGAAACAATTCCAAGCAGCTTGGAGAGGTAAAGCATGACAACGCTAGCTAATGATTTAACTGGCATTTCAGCCACCGTTTATTTTAAAAGGAGGCTGTACAGACCAGCAGTGAGGCTGTACACAAAATTTCCCCCAAACTATCGGCTGGGGAATGTTGGGAGTTGGAAATCCAACATCTTAACAGTTGCCAAGTTTGAGAAACAGTGTTCTAGTGAGTAGCAGAAGTTTGTAAAAATTTAAAAACATAAACAAAAAAAACCCCTTTTATTTCCCTTTCTGGGTCAAAGTCTGCCAAGGCACCGTGAGCTGCATATGTGGGGGGGGGGAGTCTGAAAGCATGATCTATTATATGATTCCATTTGGATATTTAAAATCATTGGGATCATCCTGCAGAATTAGACGCCTCGGAAATTCAGATCCAATTTGGAGATTTACAAATCCCCCCCCTTTTTTTTTCTTTCTTTCCCCAAATCACTTTTGGACATTCAAAGCAAGTCTCTTGTCTCAACTCATCTGCGGATCCAGATGGACTCGGGCAAATTTCCTGAATTAATTTGGTGTTTTGAATCCATTTTTCCCCCCTTTTTTTCTCCCGTATGGTGGATTATTATTTTTTCTCCATCCTCTCTGGTCTTGGAATTTTAAATTCTTAATTCCTCTCCCGTGTTGCAAAAATAGTAAGGGGCTATTGTTGTTGTTCATCCATCGAGTTCGATGAGGACCTTGACATCTTGTGAATTATGGGCCATCAACGATGTGTCCGTAGGTGGCTGATAAGACCGATGTTAGCACGGAATGTTCTGCCACATACTGAACAAAGAAATGTAGACACTGTTACTTCGGCATTTACAGCTCTGGCTTTGCGGAGTGCACGCTTCTCTTGTGCCTAGATTGTCCTTCTACCGGTATGTTCATATGTCTGGCAACCCTGGTACACCAGAGTGCGCCATGTCGATCGATCATGTGCCAGAGGTTCCCAGGAGGTGGTGTTAATATCCAGGGACTTGAGAGAGGCTTTCAGCGTATCTTTATATCGCTTCTTTTGTCCCCCCGTGTGATCGTTTTCCTTGAGACAGTTCACCATAAAAGATGTATCTGGCTTATAGTTAAATCTTGACATACGGAGTGAAGAATGTTTACAAATTTAAATCGATTGTATTAAGTTGAATAGCAGTTAACTTGAATTTTTTCCTGGTTTACATGTACAAATATATATCTATTAATAAAAAATGTTTAAAAAAAAAGAGCTGTTTAGGGATGCGATGATCTGGCATCCTTACAACATGGCCTGCCCAGTGCATCTGGGCTTTCATCAACAGAGTGTAAACTGATGATAGGCCTGCTCTGGAGAGGACATCAGTGTCTGGTATCTTATCTTGCCACCTCTAAGAAGGCAAGTCATGTGGAAATAATTCAGTTGCCTCTTGTACACTGTCCAGGTCTCACTAGCATACATCAGGGTAGTTAACACTTGACATCTTGACTTTCCCTATTTCCCTAAGGGGCTGTAACGTGTTGGTGGATAACCTCTTTTCTTTATTATATGAGGGCTTCTTTTTCAACTTTGCTGTGGTTTTCTCCTTTGTCTGAAAGCATGGGAGTGTGTGCATGTGCGTGTGGGGGGGGCTTTTTTCACTGCACGGGTCTCGCATGGTTGCAGACAATGAGATAATTAACAAAGAATAGCTGCGTGTTGTTTGGGCACAGAAAACCATCCAGAAAACAAAAACTAAACAGCCAGTACTTTTCCTGCTTCCAAGCTAATAATTGAGAGCAAAAGTGGCGATTTTTTTTCTCCTCATTATGGCCGATCGCTTTGAACAGGTGTTGGAACCATAAGGTGGTAGAAATGGGATTTTTCCACCTGTCCTCAGAGCAGATATCCTTAAGTTATAGACAGGGTGTAAAATGTATGGTTTAGGGATCATGTAAGGGGCTGCCACAAAGAAGAGGGAGTCAAGCTATTCTCCAAAGCACCTGAAGGCAGGACAAGAAGCAATGGATGGAAACTCATCAAGGAGAAGACCACTCTCAAATTAAAGAAAAACTTTCTCACAGTGGGAACAATTAACCAGTGGAACAACCTGCCTCCAGAAGTTGTGAATGCGCCAACACTGAAAGTTTTTAAGAAGAGATTAGACAACCATTTGTCTGAAATGGTATAGGGGTTCATAGAATAGAATAGAATAGAATAGAATAGAATAGAATAGAATAGAATAGAATAGAATAGAATAGAATAGAATAGAATAGAATAGAATAGAATAGAATAGAATAGAATAGAATAGAATAGAGCAGGATAGAATAGAGCAGGATAGAATAGAATAAGATAGAATAGAATAAGATAGAATAGAATAGAATAGAATAGAATAGAATAGAATAGAATAGAATAGAATAGAATAGAATAGAATAGAATAGAATAGAATAGAATAGAATAGAATAGAATAGAATAGAATAGAATAGAGCAGGATAGAGCAGGATAGAATAGAATAAGATAGAATAGAATAGAATAGAATAGAATAGAATAGAATAGAATAGAATAGAATAGAATAGAATAGAATAGAATAGAATAGAATAGAATAGAATAGAATGTGGAATGGAATAATAATAAAATAGAGTAGAGTAGAGTAGAGTAGAGTAGAGTAGAGTAGAGTAGAGTAGAGTAGAGTAGAGTAGAGTAGAGTAGAGTAGAGTAGAGTAGAATAGAAACTGGAAAGGATATTGGAGGTCTTCTAGTCCAGCCCCCTGCTCAGGTAGGAGAACCTATACCATCTCAGCTGACTGTACTTTAAACAGAGTCCATTCTTATCACATGAGAGTTTCTATTTTTGTTTCCTTTGCTCGGAGAGGCGGGGCACGGAAAAACCAATATTTGCTGACCTGGTTCTATTCTTTCCTTGTGTGTCCTTTCTCCCCACCCCCCATAAATTTAGCAGCTATCTTCTTGTTAGGCTTACACTTCAATTATCTAAACAGTTTGTGCCGTCGGGTGTTTTTTTATTTTATTTTATTTTTCAAAGTCCCCAATATCTGAGAGGTGTTTCATGGCAAGGACCTAAGACTTGAAATGAATGGAAAATGTGGTAATTAAATACAATACAAATTCTTTGGGGATTATCTCTGGAATATATGTACAATTCCATAAAGACAGAGAGGCTATAAGCACGTCTTTTTTATTATTATTATTATTAGTAGTAGTAGTAGTAGTAGTAGTAGTAGTAGTAGTAGTAGTAGTAGTACAAGCCCTTGTAATAAAACCTTAAGCAGTAAAACCCAGCATGTACCCAGTTCTTAATACGCAGAATGAACAACTCTTATTTTATATTGAGTATTGACTGGCAGCTACCGTAATTGTTTGAATGTCTACTTAGGGCGACATGTTAGCAAATGTTCCAATATTTGACAGGCTGCCACAAAGAAGAGGGGGAATCTCCAAAGCACTAGAAGGCAGGACAAGAAGCAACAGATGGAAACTAATCAAAGAGAGAACTAAGGAGAAATTTCCTGATAGTGAGAACAATCAGTGGAAGAGCTTGTCTCCAGAAATTGTGGGTGCTCCATCACATTAAGAAGAGACTGGGCATCTATTTGTCTGAAATGCTGTAGGGTCTCCTGCTGTTTCTTCTATGTTCTATGAATGCATCCACTGGATTTTTCCACAAGGCATTTTGCTGATGTAGTATGAGATTTGAATAGAATAGAATAGAATAGAATAGAATAGAATAGAATAGAATAGAATAGAATAGAATAGAATAGAATAGAATAATGGAATAGAATAGAATAGAATAGAATAGAATAGAATAGAATAGAATAGAATAGAATAGAATAGATATTGGAAAATAGAATAGAAGAGATATTGGAATAGAGTGGAATGGAATAGATATTGGAAAATAGAATAGAATAGAATAGAATAGAATAGAATAGAATAGAATAGAATAGAATAGAATAGAATAGAATAGAATAGAGAATCGGAAAGGAATGAAATGGAATAGAATAGAATAGAATAGAATAGAATAGAATAGAATAGAATAGAATAGAATAGAATAGAATAGAATAGAATAGAATAGAATAGAATAGAGAATCGGAAAGGAATGAAATGGAATAGAATAGAATAGAATAGAATAGAATAGAATAGAATAGAATAGAATAGAATAGAATAGAGAATCGGAAAGGAATGAAATGGAATAGAATAGAATAGAATAGAATAGAATAGAATAGAATAGAATAGAATAGAATAGAATAACAGAGTTGGAAGGGACCTTGGAGGTCATCTAGTCCAACCCCCTGCTCAGGCAGGAAACCCTATACCATTTCAGACAAATGGCTGTCCAGTCTCTTCTTAAAAACTTCCAGTGTTGGAGCATTCACTGCTTCTGGAGGCAGGTTGTTCCACTGATTAATTGTTCTCACTGTCAGGAAGTTTCTCCTTAGTTCTAGATTGCTTCTCTCCTTGATCAGTTTCCATCCGTTGTTTCTTGTCCTGCCTTCAGGCACTTTGGAGAATAGCTTGACTCCCTCTTGTTTGTGGGCAGCCTCTGAGATACTGGAAGGCTGCTATCATGTCCCCCCTCGTCCTTCACTTCATTAGACTAGAGACATTCCCAATTCCAGCAACCGTTCCTTATATGTTTCAGCCTCCAGTCCCCTGATCATCTTTGTTGCTCTTCTCTGGACTCTTTCTAGAGTCTCAACATCTTTTTTACATCGTGGTGACCAAAACTGGATGCAGTATATATTAATATATTAGCAACAAGAAGACTATCGAGCGATTAATTAACATATTGTTTATGATAATTAACTATTATCTATTTCTTGTTAAATACATGAACCCAGACATTATGCTGTTTGCTAAATATTGAGAATGTTATTTGGAAAAACCCCAACCCCAACCCTAATCCTAACCCGAACCCAAATCCCAATCCCAACCTCGATCCCATCCCACCCCTAACCCTATAAAAACTAATAAAATTTATATATATATAAAAAAATTCATACGTTCGGCAACTGACTCATAGTTATGACAGTGGCCATGTCCCAGGATCATGTGATCATCTTTTGCAGAATTTGTGACAAGCAAATTCAAAGGGGAAGCCATATTCACTTAACAACTATGTTACTAAGGTAACCACTGCAGTGATTTACTCAACAACTTTGGCAGAAACAGGGCAAAAACTCACCTTAACAAATGTCCCAATTCGCAACAAAGAAATTTGAGCTCAATTGTATGTCGTAAGTCGAGGACTACCCCACGATTCAGCGTGCCATTAGCTTCCCTCTTGTTCCAATTGTGACTTGTGCTATAGAATAGTACTGTGCTTAGACAAACAGCTCAGTCCATGCAAGTTATTTAAAACTACTTTCAGCATAAGTATACATTCTGAAAATAGGATTCATAGTGATTGTAACAATTGCAATATAAGTCAATCAGAAAAGATGTGATATATGGATGTTACTTGTACAAATACCAAAAAAAAGTTTATATCCAACTTTGTATGCACTGAAAATATTAAGAATTATATCTGTCTAATGCTGACGCACAGATGGGGACTGCAGCCAAGAAATTAAAAGACGCTTGCTCCTGGGGAGGAAAGCTATGGCCAATCTAGACTGCATACTAAAAAGCAGAGACATCACCCTGCCAACAAAAGTACGTATAGTCAAGGCCATGGTTTTCCCAGTTGCAATGGATGGCTGTGAAAGTTGGACCATAAGAAAGGCCGAGCGCCAAAGAATTGAGGCCTTTGAACTATGGTGCTGGAGAAGACTCCTGCGAGTCCCCTGGACTGCAAGGCGATCCAACCGGTCAGTCCTGGAGGAGATCAACCCTGACTGCTCCTTAGAAGGCCAGATCCTGAAGTTGAAACTCAAGTATTTTGGCCATCTAATGAGAAGGAAGGACTCCCTGGAGAAGATCCTAATGCTGGGAAAGATGGAGGGCAAGAGAAGAAGGGGATGACAGAGAATGAGGTGGCTGGATGGAGTCACTGAAGCAGTAGGCCTGAGCTTCAATGGCCTCCAGAAGGTGGTAGAGGACAGGAAGGCCTGGAGGAACGTTGTCCACGGGGTCGCGATAGGTCAGACACGACTTCACAACTAACAACAACAACAATGCTGACAAAGGAGAACATTATTGGAAGAAGGGAAGATCCAGGAAACAAACAATTGATATACCGATTATGGAATTGTAGAAATTATTATGGATTTTTTTTTAAAATATATGAACCCAGACAACATGCTGTTTCCCAAGCACTAAAGATTGTCATGGTAAAAAAAAAATCAATAAAATATATATTTAAAAAAAAAAGAAACAAAGAATAAGTCTAGTTTGATTTCCTTTAGCAATAATAATAATAATAAAACCTTAGCAAATAAAATTGTAGGGACCTCTCCACACATTCACCAGTTGTCAGCCTGACTCAAAGGAACTTTTGACTTTGCAAGAGACGAAATGAGACACTAGCTTTCAAGCAGAATCAAGCATTTTTTTTTTAAATCTATGTTTCTCTCTGATCCCAATCCCAACGCCACCACTTATGTGACTGTTCCATCAGCCTCCACATAGTTTCCCAAACTGGATACCTCCAACCTCAAAAAGCCGCATTTCCAGTCCTGCTGGTGTTAGAAATGCCTACACTTTATATATATAAATGATTGTTTTTTTTGTGGATTGCGTTCAGTTTGTGTTAACTGAATGCAAATACTGGGGGACAGGTAGGGATTGCACTGGTTTTAGTACTGCCTCACGTACTAGCCTGGGATACACAGGGGACCACAATTGAGGAAGGAAGGAGAAGAAAGAAAGGAAGGAGAAGAAAGAAAGAAAGGAAGGAAGGAAGGAAGGAAGGAAGGAAGGAAGGAAGGAAGGAAGGAAGGAAGGGAAAGGAAAGGAAGGAAGAAAGAAGGAAAGGAAAGAAAGGAAGGAAGGAAGGAAAGAAGGAAGGAAGGAAAGAAAGAAAGAAAGAAAGAAAGAAAGAAAGAAAGAAAGAAAGAAAGAAAGAAAGAAAGAAAGAAAGAAAGAAAGAAAGAAAGAAAGAAAGAAAGAAAATATACATAGCTAGATCATGACACTGGCATTATATGTCAATGATGCTTGAGTGACATTAGTAGATGGATAAATGGGTCTTTAATATTGCCATAGCAGTTAACATATTTTGATGCATATTGCTAGCTATTCCTTTTACTTCCTTCATTGAGGTGGTGTATACCGTAAGTCTGGAACAAGCAGCGAACTTCTCAGCTGGGGAAATACTGTAGAGCTATTCCTGTTTCCATGGTGCTTCCTAAACTCCAAATAAACATGTTTGTCCAGCGGCTGAAGCAGGAGAAGACAATATCATGAGAGAATTAAAGGTCATATTTTTGAGGCTGCAATGGCAGGGTGATAACTCAAATGAAACACAACTGCCCAGCCTAATCTCTTTTCTTTTGTTGTCTTGGGTGGTTGCAATTTTGTTTTATTTTATTTTTTAAAAAAACCAAAAACAATTCTATAGCAGGGGTGTTGACCGCCGCAACTTGAAGCCTTGAGGACTTCAACTCCCAGGATTCCCCAGCAACCGTGGCCGGCTGGAAAATTCTGGGAGTTGAAGTCCACCGGTCTTCCAGTGGCCAAGGTTGGATACCCCCACCCGACGGTATTATTTAAAGCTTTCTAATGAATGCAGAGAACTAGGTGGATGGTTTGTGTTGTAGTAGTAGCAGGCAGGAAAGACGACACTTAGCAACAGGCGTGGAAGGGGACCGGCCACCCAGAAGTGACTTTGCACGATGGCGTAGGCCAGGACTGGAGGAACATGCGAGGTTGGTTCGTGCTCAACTTTACTCCTGGATTAAGGAAGCTGGAGTTGGGCATTCACAAGTGTTCCATGGCTGTTTTGTAGGGGCTTCGGATGTAAATTGAAGGATGCAATCATTAAAGAGCAGTTTGGTCTAGTGGTGAAGCCACCAGGTTAGAAAGTGGGGGACTGGGAGTCCTAGTCCTGCCTTAGATATGACTGGGTGACAAATTGTCCCACAGTGGCCGCGGACAGTTGGAGCACCCACAATGAAGCACCCACAACGTCTGGTGGCAAGCTGTTCCACTGGTTGATTGTTCTCATGGTTAGGAAGTTTCTCCTTACTTCTAAGTTGGATCTCTCCTTGATTGGTTTCCATCTGTTGCGTCTTACCTTGCCTTCTGGTGCTTTGGAGAACAGGTCCACTCCTTGTTCTCTGAGACAACCCCTCAAGTACAGGGAGATAGCTGTCATATTACACACACACACACACACACACACACACACACACACACACACACACACACACACACCGCCACCGCTGCCATGTCAGAGGCTGGAAAAACCTTTAGTGGGTTCATTCCTTTTAAGTCAGCCTGCTGTTTCAAGGCTTTTGAGACCAAAATAAGGTGGACAGGGGTCAAAAACATTTTATTATTATTATTATTTAGTAATAATAATAATAATAATAATAATAATAATAATAATAATAATAATAATAATAATAATAATAATAAAGTTGGAAGAGACCTTGGAGGTCTTCTAGTCCAACCCCCTGCTCAGCCAGGAAACCCTATACCATTTCGGACAAATGGCTGTCCAATTTCTTTTTAAAAACTTGCAATGTTGGAGCATTCACCACTTCTGGAGGTAGGTGGTTCCACTGGTTAATTGTTCTCACTGTCAGGAAATTTCTCCTTAGTTCTAGGTTGCTTCACTCCTTGATTATAATAATAATAATAAAGTTGGAAGGGACCTTGGAGGTCATCTAGTCCAACCCCCTGCTCAGGCAGGAACCCCTATTCCATTTCGGACAAATGGCTGTCCAGTCTCTTGTTAAAAACTTCCAGTGTTGGAGCATTCACCGCTTCTGGAGGCAGGTTGTTCCATTGGTTAATTGTTCTCACTGTCAGGAAGTTTCTCCTTAGTTCCAGGTTGCTTCTCTAGGTTCCAGGTTACTTTCTCGCGTAGCTGTTGCTCATTTTTACAATCTAAGTTTGTCCTGGGCGTGTCGTTTGATGCTTCGCTGTATTTGAGTTTGACTCCTGTTTGGGTTAGTAGGTTTGAACAGAGACCCTATTCTTCTGGGGAGGCCAAGGATGGATAAATTGGCAGGTTGATCCCAGGCCAAGCAATACTAAATCTCTTAAAGGAACAAATGCTTGCTTCAGCCGCCGAGCATTGTTTCCAGGATGGTAAATAACATTAAGATAAAAAAAATCAAACACCTTCCAATTCAGGGAGGTGGAAAAATAGAAGCTTGTCTGGAATCTCCTCACAATTATACTACTTTCCTTGTTCGAAAGCTGTAGGTTGTCCTCCCGTCAATAGGACTTTTTTTTTTTTTACAATGCCCTAAACTAAAGAGATAAAGGCTTGATTAAAAACAGCCCCACTCCTGGTTGAGGCCTTGTCAGTACGATCCGATTTATGTTCCTTCTATAAAGCTGTTAAGTCCTCTAATTCTTTGGCTGGGACAATGGACTCAGGTGGCTTGAGCCCGGAGCAAAGATGCTGCGGTGGAAAAGGATTGTTCCAAGGAAAATCCAGTGAAAGTGTATAATTTAGCTTCTTTGCGTGCAGGGAAAATGGCCAATCGGAGGCTTTCTGCGTTCGAAAGTGGGCGGGGGAAGCTAAAATCCTTTGTCGGCCATTTTAGGAGGCTAATAGAAACATCGTAGACCAGAGGGTCTTCAAACTTGGTCCTTTTATGACTTGTGGGCTTCAACTCCCAGAATTCCTCAGCCAGCCTCCATTTTGTTTGTTAGATTGAAGCCAGGAGTCTTCAAAATTGGTCCTTTTATGACTTGTGGGCTTCAACTCCCAGAATTCCTCAGCCAGCCTCCATTTTGTTTGTTAGATTTAAGACAGGGGTCTTCAAACCTGGCCCTTTGATGACTTGTGGACTTCAACTGGCTGAGGAATTCTGGGAGTTGAAGTCCACAAGTCATAAAAGGGCCAAGTTTGAAGACCCCTGTCGTAGACTCATAGAACCTTGGAGGTCTTCTAGTCTAACATTTTGCCCAAGCCAGGAGTCCTAATTTCATCCCGGAATCCCAGATTGTCCAATCTTTTCTTGAAAGCTTCCAGTGATGGAACACCCACAATTTGCAAAGGCAAGCTGTGCCATTGAGTTAATCCTTCTACTCTCAGGAAATTCCTCCCTGTTTCCAGGTTGCATCTCCCACCCATTGCTTCTTGTCCAGCCCTCAGTTGCTTTGGAGAATAGCTTTGACTCGCGCTTGTCCGTGACAGCCCTTCCAGTATTTATTTATTTATTTGTTTGTTTGTTTATTTATTTATTTGTTTGTTTGTTGGATTTATATGCCGCTCCTCTCCAAAGACTCGGAGCGGCTTACAACATCTATATAAAACAACAGATCATAATCTGAATCCAACCACAAATATTTAAAAAATGAGAAACCCCACACACATTCAACATTCACACCACAGTCCACAATCATCCCCAGGCCTGCCGGCAGAGATAGGTTTTAAGGTTCTTTCGGAAGGCCAGGAGAGTGGGAGAAACGCGGACTTCAGGAGGTAGTTGGTTCCAGAGGGCGGGCGCCACAACAGAGAAGGCCCTCCCCCTAGGGCCCGCCAGACGACATTGTTTCGCTGACGGGACCCGGAGGAGGCTGACCCTGTGCGCTCTCACCGGTCGTAGGGAAGTATGTGGCAGAAGACGGTCCCGTAAGTATCCTCGTCCAGTGCCATAAAGGGCTTTATAGGTAATGACCAACACCTTGAATTGGGCTCGGAGACCAATAGCCAGCCAATGCAGCATGCGGAGAGTTGGCGAAATGTGGGCACAACGTGGAAGGCCCACAATTGCTCACGCAGCCGCATTTTTGGACTAATTGTAGTCTCCGAACACTCTTCAAGGGTAGCCCCATGTAGAGAGCGTTGCAGTAGTCGATCCTCGAGGTGACAAGGGCATGTGTGACTGTGAGGAGAGACTCCCGCTCCAAATAATATTGGAAGACAGTTGTCATATATCTCTCCTACACCTTCTCTTCATTAGACTTCACTATACAGTACTTATGCAGTGAAGCATTATTATTATTATTATTCATACAGTAGTGGCCAAAAGTGTGGAGCCCTTTTGGGAAAATTGTATTTTTGAGGTTGGATGGCTAATAACACCCGTCTTTTGGGAGTAGTACCATAAAATTATATATCAGTGGAAAGATAATTTAATCAAGAATGTCATGCCACTAAGTTTGTTCAATGATCTGTACTGCATTCTATGAAAAGTTATAGCCAAAAAACCAGAAAAAGGAAGCCCAACTTGCTTCAATTGATCTCAGGTAGCTTTCCTTCATCCGATTGTAGCCAATGGGCGTGAGTGTTTAGAGAGCCAATCAGGTGTCAATTTGTTTTGGCAAGGAGCCAATCAGATCACAGTAGGATTCGGTTCTTGATGTCCTGTATTGAAGCTGAGAGGAGCACATTTGTCAGTGTGTTACGTGATCTCTGTCAAGTTGGTTGGGTTTTTTTGTGTTCTTTCATTGAGTGAGCTTGTAAAATGTAATAAAATTAAAGGAATGGTGCAAAGAGTTGACCGGTCGCCCAGAAAGCAATGTAAAATAGTCTTATTAAGTGAACAAGGCTACTGTTGTAAAGAAATGAGAAGAAAAAATGGGGTGGAAACTTAACCAAAGGTGGCATTTGTACTGTACGCTTTTCCCAAAAGGTTTCCACAATTTTAGCCACTACTGTATATTGCATTTATATCAAGGAGCTAAAGGACACATAAATAACACTCCTTTCCTCTGCTATTGTTTTCTCGGTTACACTACCCTGCGTGCTGGGTTGCACTTGGAGATTTTGAAAGGTGCCACCGTTCATTGAATTTTCCTGGCTGCACATTTTCATGGCTACCAGCTCTGGACCACCATGAAGGAAAGGAAAGCGTTCAATTTTTCTGCATCGTTTTGCTGATATCTTCCATCCTTCCATCCTTGAAGCTTGGAAAGACTAGGTTAAGGTCATGGTTAAGGGTAGGTTGTCATGGAGAAGACCACTCTTTTGGTTGCCAAGAGTGGACAATGACTTGATGGAACTTAATAAATCAACCAGGATTTTACATCCTTTCTTAGGCATGAAAGCTGACTGGGTGACTTTGGGCCAGTCACCAGAAGACTGTGAGTTTTAGTCCAACTTTAGGCATGAGAGCTGATTGAATGACTTTGGGCCAATCACCAGGAGACTACTGTGAGTTCTAGTCCAACCTTGGGCCTGAAAGCTGACTGGATGACCTAGGGCCTACCACCAGGAGACTGTGAGTTCTAGTCCAGCCGTAGGCAGGAAAGCTGACTGGATGACTTAGGCCTACCAACAGGAGACTGTGAGTTCTAGTCCAGCCTTAAGCATGAAAGCTGATTGGGTGACTTAGGCTTATCACCAGGAGACTGTGAGTTCTAGTAACGAAGAGAAGGACGAGGGGGGACATGATAGCAGTGTTCCAATATCTCAGGGGCTGCCACAAAGAAGAGGGAGTCAAGCTGTTCTCCAAGGCGCCTGAAGGCAGGAGAAGAAGCAACGGATGGAAACTGATCAAGGAGAGAAGCAACTTAGAACTAAGGAGAAACTTCCTGACAGTTAGAATAATTAACCAGTGGAACAACCTGCCTCCAGAAGCTGTGAATGCTCCAACAATGGAAGTTTTTAAGAAGAGACTGGACAGCCATTTGTCCGAAATGGTGTAGGGTTTCCTGCCTGAGCAGGGGGTTGGACTCGATGACCTCCAAGGTCCCATCCAACTTTTATTATTATTATTATTATTATTATTATTATTATTATTATTATTATTATTATTATTATTATTATTATTATTATTATTATGGCTGACTGGGTGACTTAGGGCCTACCACCAGGAGAGTGTGAGTTCTAGTCCAGGCTTAGGCATGAAAGCTGACTGGGTGACTTAGGGCCTACCAACAGGAGACTGTGAGTTCTAGTCCAAATTTAGGCATGAAGGCTGACTGGGTGACTTAGGGCCTACCACCAGGAGACTGTGAGTTCTAGTCCAAATTTAGGCATGAAGGCTGACTGGGTGACTTAGGGCCTACCACCAGGAGACTGTGAGTTCTAGTCCAAATTTAGGCATGAAGGCTGACTGGGTGACTTAGGGCCTACCACCAGGAGACTGTGAGTTCTAGTCCAGCCTTAGGCATGAAAGCTGATTGGGTGACTTAGGCCTACCACCAGGAGACTGTGAGTTCTAGTCCAGCATTAGGCATGAAAGCTGAGTGAGTGATGTAGGGCCTACCACCAAGCGACTGAGTTCTAGTCCAAATTTAGGCATGAAAGCTGACTGGGTGACTTTGGGCCAATCACCAGGAGACTGTGAGTTCTAGTCCAGCCTTAGGCACGAAAGCTGACTTTGGGCCAATCACCAGGAGAGAATTCTAGTTCAGCCTTGGACCTGAAAGCTACCTAGGTGACTTTAGGCTGGTGTCTCTCTCTCTCTCTCTCTTTCCTCCCAGAGCACCTCACAGGGTTGTTGTTGTGAGAAAAATAGGAGGAGGAAGGCGTATTAGGTACATTTGCCTCCTTAAGTTAACTTGCAAAAGTAATAAAGGTGGAATTTTAAAAAAAAATCTTTAAAAAAAAATAGTGAGTTGATCAGGAACAGAATCTTGATGTTCTGGAAAACAGCTCTGTGAAAAATGTCACCGTTTGAAAGAGTGCAGCTCTTTATCCTACCGGTACCTGCCAAGGGGCATTTTAGACTTGGAAAAGAAATCCAGGTGATCCTGAGGAATCTCGCCCCACAGCACAGTCAGTCTTTTCGCTTGGAGCAAAAGCGAGCAGAAACAATAGAGCTGGGGAAAAAGCTCTCGTGGACAGGAACACAAAGACGGAACGTTTGATGCTTCTCTCGTAGGGCTCGGACTCTTAAAACGAAATCCAAAGTGGAGGTCAGGAAGCCCATTCCATGTTTGCAAAAAAATAAAATGAAATAAAATAAAATTAGGAGAAAGAGCAGGTAGAAGGGAAGGCGTCCGTTGCACACAGACACATGTTCGCACAGATATTTCTGCCAAGATCTTCAACGGGCCCATTTAGGTGACGCCAAACATTTTCAAACCTGTTTTGTATGTTGTCTGCCTCTGGCCCTCGTAAAAAGTTGAGCGGAAGAACATTAAATGCCGGGTATGTTACTACACACCTCATCTAGTTTCAACCTCCCCTGCAGAAGAAATCCAGGACAATTTATTCAGGTTTGACTCCATTGCTGTGATCACCAGGTTTGGCCACAGTGCCCAAGAGAAGCTGATACAGGAAGTCCTCGACTCATGGCCACGACTGAGCTTGAGATTCCCGTTGCTTAGCAAGGCAGTTCTGAGGTGAATGTTTGCCTCTTTTTATGACCTTTCTCCCCACCGTTGTTAAGTGAGTCCCTTCGTTAGTTAGTAATATGGCTTCCCCATTGACTTTCCTTGTCTGAAGGTACCAAGAGGTGATCACACTGGAACCGTCGTAAAGACATTCCATTTACCAAGTTTCTGAATTTTTAATCATGGTGACGCTGTAACGGTCATTAAGTGGGAAAAAAACAGCCCTATGTCCCTTTTTTTTTCCAGTGTCGTTGCAACTTGGAACCATCACTAAACGAATTATGGTAAGTTGAGGGCTACCTGTATAGCTTTGGGTACTGATTTGCATTTTAATGCCCTGCTTAGGCAGTTTCGTTTAATTATCCTTTCCATCTCAGTGGCACACGAAGCACCGGAATTATGAAAGTGGAAATAAGACCCTCAATTCTGGATACTGACTGGGCCTTTTGATTTCTTTATCAAATATAGATACCGCCCATTTCCCTCTCCATTTACTAAATGATGGTTGTGAGACAAGGACTTACCTGTACAGGTGGGGAGGATCGCGGAATAGAAGGCAGGCTGAAATCTTTTTCCTTTCCACTGAACGAACCATTTATTTATGAAATTAGAGGAGGTGTTTCAATGATCTAGAGCAGCGGTTCTCAACCTTTTTCAGGCTGTGACCCCGACCTGCGCTGCGCATGTGCGGTGCGGCGCAACAATCCACACCACACATGCGTGGCACGACGGTCCGTACCATGCATGCGCGGCGCGACGGTCTGCACCACACATGCGCGGCGCGATGGCCCGCATCGCGCACGCGCGGTGCTACCCCACGCATGCGCGGTGCTGCCCCCTGCGCCAGCCGAGGGGAAAAGGGGGGGAAATGGCGGACTGCGTTGTTTGGCGACCCCCGTGAAATGGTCGTTCAACCCCAAATGGGGTCGCGACCCACAGGTTGAGAACCGCTGATCTAGAGAGATGAAGGGGAAATCATCAAATTTACGGACATGGTCAGGATCCCAAAAGATCTTGATGTCATGGTTCTGATACCTTAAAGAATCTTTATTTGAGTAGCACAGCATCGGCACTAACGTAATCGAAGCCAAAAACTGAATTCCCCTCCCCTGAGCACATAGTATCAAAGCACAATTCCTAAAACATATGACGAATGGTTGCAGGAATTGGGTATGTCTGGCTAGTGAAAAGGACTAGGGGTGAATTTTTACTATTTGAGGGGCTGCCACAAATAAGAGGGGGGTCAGAAGGCAAGACAAGAAACAATGGGTGGAAACTAATCAAGGAGAGAAGCAATGTAGAACTAAGGAGAAAATTTCCTAACAGTGAGAACAATTAACCAGTGGAACGCCTTGCCTCCAGAAGTGGTGACTGCTCCAACACTGGAAGTTTTTAAGAAGAGATTGGACAGCCATTTGTCTGAATCAAATGGTCTCTTGTTTGAGCAGAGGGTTGGACTAGATGACCTCCAAGGTCCCTTCCAACTCTTGTTATTTTACTATTCTCTTATTTAGTCATATCCCTCCAGAGCCAAAACTTTTCCACGGAATCAGCTTATACATTCAACCTCCTGCTTCTCAAGCAGCCGTTACTGAAAAACAGGGATTCACCCCGGTGTCCGTGTGATTCCGTTTCAGTCTTCTACAGATTCAGGGAAGACATTTGTGGAACCCTACATTCCACTATTAGGAGTACTCTGAAGAAACACCAGGGTGGACTCTGTACTTAGCAGCAATGAGAAGGTGCACAGGGCAACCTGAGGCAGGTATGAATGTCATGGAGGGGACACTAAAGGAATTAAGACAGAGGTCCCCAATCTTTTGGGCACCAGGGACCAGTTCCATGGAGAGAGGGTTTTCCACAGACCGGAGGGTGTGTGGTTTTATGTGCTGCCTGCATCCTGCAAATGGGGCTTTGCTTGTTTGTGCGGACCAGTTGCTGGCATGTCGTGGCCCATTACTGGTTCACGGACCAAGGTTGGGGACCCCTGAATTTAAGAGATCGGTTTTGCTATTTTGACTGGGGATACCAGCTTTATTTTTATTTTATTTTTGGGAAGGGCCTCCAGCTGTCTTCCTTGCATTTTTGCTGCAAGGATGAGCAGAGGGAGCGAGACTTTGCTCTGGAATGTTGTTGGTCTCGCTAGGCAATTGGAGATATCTACAGAAAGGGAATGCTCCTGTAGCCTGTTGCATCGCAGTGTTAACGCTGCTAACATTGGGCGTTCTTGCTGTGACAACATATGAAGATGCAGCCTTTTTCTTCCTTATGCTTTACTCTTAGAATTAGATGATGCTGTGGGAGGAGGCGGAATGTGGTGGGAGTTAGTCAGACATAACAATATTGTACGAGTCTGCGAATTCAGAGCTTGAAATAAGAGACGATAAGGATTGGCCGGGCTGGAGAACAGGAGGGAAAGCCTGCATTTCAAGCTAATTGGAGAATGTGATTTATGACGGTGAATTGGAGGAGGGAATTGTGCTTTGATACTATGCGCTCAGGGGAGGGGAATTCAGTTTTTGGCTTCGATTATGTTAGCGCCAAAGCCATGCAACTTGAATAAAGATTTTTTTAAGGTAAACAATGCCGCGAAGTTCTTTTGAAGAGTTTCATCTGTCGGAACCATGACCCGCACACTTCGGTGCAAATGTTCCGTCCGATAAATAAATCTTTAGATAAATAACTGGTACACCCGATTCCTGACATCTGGCAGGCTTTCCTAAACTAGGTTATCAGAAGGAGACTTTATTTTGGACGTGCCCAAAGGCTGGAAAAATGTCCTTGCCCCATTACAGCTTAAGGCCAGCGTGGAGCCCAAATTAATTTTGCTAAGCAAGGACGTTCTTAAGCCAGCTCTGCCCCATTTTACGCTCTTTTTTGCTGCACTTGTTAAGGGAATCACTGCAGTGGTTAAGTTAGCCAGTGAATCTGTCTTCCCCATGGAAGCTTGCAAAAGGGGATCACGTGAATAACAACTGCAGTGATTCAAGAAAGTTCGTAAAATGGGGCAAAATTCACTTAGCCAATGTTTCACTTAGTGACAGAAATGTTGGGCTTAGTTGTTGTCGTAAGTTGAATACCCGTGTAACAGATTAATTGACAGATAGATAAATTGCAAATAGAATTTGAAGTTTAAACATTTGGAGGGGGCTGTTTTGTTTTTTTTCCAAGGGTTTGGAACTAATATTGTTGCACTACACTTATCGGTCTTCAAGTAGGGGGATTATATGCGTATACGTGTTCTTTTTTAATGCACCTTTTTTTTGTTTTAACACCTTGTTTTTTTCCTGTCAATTCTTGTCCTTTGGGGGGGGTTGCATTTTTAACTTTGTTTTGAATAAAATGAAAAATACCTGAAAACGAGAAACAGAAAGAAAGCAAGGGGACCGATTTGCAAAACAGGATTGCATGCTGAGCTGATTTCTTTTTCTGCCCAGGACAGCAGAAATCCCTGAGTGCTGATTTGTATAAGTACTATAGATGCTTGCGGTGGGGCATTTTTACAAGCTCATTATTTCTTTGCACCGTAAGTTGTTGAATTGCAAGGGCTCACCCTGCTGAGCCTGAAGTCTCCCAGTGATGACGAGGACCTTAATAAAGTGCCTTTCACATCTACACCTTTTTAATTGCCCTTACCTATGAACTTTTTTTTTTAGTATCCAAGTATTTAATATTTTCCATCTTTTTCCAGAAAAAAAGTCTTAAATTGCCATTTTGAACTTTTTTCAGCACTTCAAAATGACCCAAATACTGCAACCTTTATTTAGACTAGGGGCAAGAATCAATTTGTATTGCACTACGGAGTTCACCAACCATAAAAAGGGTTCCAAGGTAAACATTTTTCCAGAAGAAAAATTTCAGAACATTTGACTGCATTCAGGCACTATGGCAAAATAATATTTTTTTAAAAAAAGTTGGCCCTATTTCACTTGATTTCACATGTCCTAAATGTGGTTCACCATTAAAAAAAAATCAGTTATGAAGCTTTGTTCTACTCCAAGAGATCCCTGCTTAGTAGAAACAAGCAAATTTCTAAATAACAAAAAGCTAAAAGCTGTTTTTTCTATGGTAGATTTGGAAACTCACACCTTGATAAAGACCTTAACAACACTGGTTTTGAGAATGATCCACATCAAACCACAGGTTTACATGCCTCAAAATAAAAATATTAGAATATTCTGTCTTCAGACTGAGTAGGAAATTGCCAAAATTCAGCTTCCCATCTCTCCTTGCACACAAAAGGAAAAGAAAGGAGTTTGAGACCATCAGTAACCTCCAATCTGAATCATTCTTCCGCTATATTACACTAAAAGTGTTCAAGTTCACAGCAAAATTCATAAATTAAGTAGGGAGAGGAGAAACAGAATACACAATCAGCTACTCTTTTTTCCCCCCAATTACATCAATTGTTTTCCCTTAAAGAAGTTACAACAGTATATTGACAAATGTTCACAGTGCAATGTTGTTATTTCTAACCTAGATTAAAGTCACCATGTGATTAGGGTTCAGGATTTCAATCCAATAGCCATCAGGATCCTGAATAAAAGCCAGGCCTTTCATTTTACCATCATCTGGTTTCTTCACAAATTTTACTCCCAGTTCTTCAAATCTTTTACAAGCTTTATTTACATCAGGAACAGCAATTCCAATGTGACCAAATCCTCTGGGGTCTGAATTGCCATTGTGGTAAGCCTGTTTCTCATCATTTTCAGTGCCCCAGTTGTGTGTCAGTTCTACTGTGGCCTTCCTAGAAAAGGTCCATGCTATCTTCTCATTATTATCTTTTGGAATATCATTTTTATCTTCATAGGCCAAAAAGTAGAGGGAGAACTTCATAGAAGGAAAATCATATTTTTGAAGTAAGGTCATCCCAAGAATTCTAGTATAAAAATCCAGTGATTTTTTTAGGATCTTTTACTCTTAGCATTGTCTGCTGCATAAGAAAGTCCTTCGTGCTGGGATCAGGGTCGGAACAGGCACTATAGGCTTCCTCATCGGCCAGACCGCTCAACTCGCCTTGCTCCGACATGCTGCAACCAGGGACCCGAACAGACTTACGCCCGGTCCCTACTTATGAACTTTTAATAACAATTGGTCCTGAAGCCACCTCTGGATCAACGAGTTTGAATGAATGAAGAATGAATGAAGAATGAATGAATGAATGAATGAATGAATGAATGAATGAATGAATGAATGAATGAATGAATGACAGTGGCAGGTTTCAATAAAGGGTTGAAATGAGGGGTTTGGGGTGCTCTCTAAAGCTTGCTTGTTTTCTTGCGGACGTTTCATGATGTTTCATATATATGAAGTTCTTCCTTAGTGACCACAATTGAGAACGTCACAGTCACTACGTAAAATGTCAGACTCAGAACATCATCTCTGCTGCCGTGCACCAGTTCTAAACATGAGGACTAGTTGTAAGGATTTTTTTTCTTTTTTTAGCACCATTGTAAATTGGAAAGGTTGCTAAATGAGCCTTTGATATGCTTGCTGCCTGAATAAAGGTGGGGTTAAAAAAAAACCCTTTAAAAAAAGAGTTGGAACCGAAAGAGCTAGATAGCACAACTATTTTGAATGTGCTTGTTATTTTTCACCATTGCATTTTACAAAGAAATGATTGTTCTCCCTCGCAGGAAAAAGTCAGTTGCTTGATAAAGCTGCTTGATAAAACTTCCCCGATGCATTTGAGAGCCAAATTTTAATTTGACGCTTGCTCCTAAAATTCACATTTTCATCAGAGCAGGTCTAGGCTGTCTCAGCTTTAAAAAGAATTAGAATAGAATAGAAATTGGAATAGGAATTGGAATAGACATTGGAAAAGAGTAGAGTAGAGTAGAGTAGAGTAGAGTAGAGTAGAGTAGAACAGAATGTGGAACAGAATAGAGTAGAGTAGAGTAGAGTAGAGTAGAGTAGAGTAGAGTAGAGTAGAGTAGAGTAGAGTAGAGTAGAGTAGAGTAGAGTAGAGTAGAACAGAATGTGGAACAGAATGGAATAGAATGGAATGGAATAGAGTAGAGTAGAGTAGAGTAGAGTAGAGTAGAGTAGAGTAGAGTAGAGTAGAGTAGAGTAGAGTAGAGTAGAGTAGAGTAGAGTAGAGTAGAACAGAATGTGGAACAGAATGGAATAGAATGGAATGGAATAGAGTAGAGTAGAGTAGAGTAGAGTAGAGTAGAGTAGAGTAGAGTAGAGTAGAGTAGAGTAGAGTAGAGTAGAGTAGAGTAGAACAGAATGTGGAAGAGAATGTGGAATAGAATAGAATGGAATAGAGTAGAGTAGAGTAGAATAGAATAGAACAGAATGTGGAATAGAATAGAATAGAATAGAATAGAATAGAATAGAATAGAATAGAATAGAATAGAATAGAATAGAATAGAATAGAATAGAATAGAATAGATCTGGAAGGGACCTTGGAGGTCTTCTAGTCCAGCCCCAACTTTTCTGGCAAGCTACTGCTGGAAGAGGTTAGAAAGTGTAGGAAATATTACTTTTGAGGCCTGCTTTCAAGAATCCCCGTGTGATGTGCTACACTCACTACAGTTAGTGAGATGCTCCGTTTATTTCATTTTTTTTTCCTTTCTTAACACTGTGACCAGCAGGAGAAAGAGATGCGTTGCATAAAATCCTTGGCATCTACTGGAGGGCAAAGCAGTAATTGGCGGGTGGCGTCTTCAATATTTGGAGGTCAGCAGGTGTGAGACAATTGCTCTAGGAGAGACTAGGAGATTAGATTGTGCTGGGCTGGAAGTGATGAAGCTATTAATCTAATGGGCTGCTGCTGCAGGAGTAATTTCCCTCTGGGTGTGCAGGTTGTGCCTTGACTTACAACCATTTGTTTAAGGTCTGTGGAGATTCTCTGCCGTCCGGGTCATGGATGTCCACAAAGCTGCTTTTTTTCCCCAATAGGCCAGGGGTTCTCAACCTTGGCAACTTTAAGACTTGTGGACTTTAACTCCCAGAATTCCTCAGCCATCAAAGCTGGCTGAGGAATTCTGGGAGTTGAAGTCCACAAGTCTTCAAGTTGCCAAGGTTGAGAACCCCTGCAATAGGCAACTTGACTTTGTTTTTCTTTTGAAGAGGTTTCGCTTCTCATCTAAGAGGTTTCTTCACTTCTGACCGAAGAAGCCTCTTCGTTTCTTCTTCTGAACTGAAGAAGCTTCTTAGATGAGAAGCGAAACTTCTTCGAGGGGAAAAACAAAGTCCAAGTTGCCTTTTGGGAAAAAAAAGCACCTTTGGGGCAACCGTTTGGTTTAGCGGCCTTTCAAAATGACAATGTCGCTGAACAAATGTGACTGGTGACCGTTTTTCAGGTGGTCACGGGATCCAAATTAGGAGCCATGGCAGCCGGCTTCGATTTATGACATCCAGGGTCGTATCATCCCCTTTTGAGACCACCAGATAAGCAAAGGCAACAGGGAAGACAGATTCACTGAACAACTGTGTTGCTAACTTAACAACGCCAGTGATTCAGTGTGGCAGGAAAGATGGTAAAATGGGGCAAAATTCACTTAACAACTGGCTTGTTTAACAGTGGAATTTTGGGGCTCAGTTGAGGACTGCTTGTAGGATGGAATGAATAGAACAGAATAAGAATAGAATAGAATAGAATAGAATAGAATAGAATAGAATAGAATAGAATAGAATAGAATAGAATAGAATAGAATAGAATAGAATAATGAATAGAATAAAATAATGAATAGAATAGAGTAGAATAATAAATAGAATAGAAAATAGAATAGAATAGAATAGAATAGAATAGAATAGAATAGAATAGAATAGAATATAGAATAGAATAATGAATAGAATAGAGTAGAATAATGAATAGAATAGAATAGAATAAAGAATAGAATAATGCAATATAATAGAATAGAATAGAATAATGAATAGAATAGAATAGAATACAATAATGAATAGAATAGAATAGAATAGAACAGAATAATGAATAGAATAAAATAATGAATAGAATAGAGTAGAATAATGAATAGAATAGAATATAGAATAGAATAGAATAATGAATAGAATAGAATACAATAAAGAATAGAATATGGCAATAGAAGAGAAGAGAAGAGAAGAGAAGAGAAGAGAAGAGAAGAGAAGAGAAGAGAAGAGAAGAGAAGAGAAGAGAAGAGAAGAGAAGAGAAGAGAAGAGAAGAGAATAATGAATAGAATAGAATACAATAAAGAATAGAATATGGCAATAGAATAGAATAGAATAGAATAATGAATAGAATAGAATAGAATAAAGAATAGAATATGCCAATAGAATAGAATAGAATAGAATAGAATAGAATAGAATAGAATAGAATAGAATAGAATAGAATATGGGAAGAGAATATGGGAAGAGAATATGGGAAGAGAAGAGAAGAGAAGAGAAGAGAAGAGAAGAGAAGAGAAGAGAAGACTTGGAAGGGACCTTGGAAGTCATCTAGTCCAACCCCCTGAAACCCTATACCGTTTCAGACAAAATGGTATTGTAGGGAGAGGTTTTCGTCCAGAGTTACAATAGCCAGCAACTACCCCTCGTGATCCACTTATGATAATAGAATATATGGAGGGTGGTGAATATATGCCAAGTGGTGAATTAAACCTTGGAGCAGTTTGACTAGCCTGGTGTGTTTACATTTTTAGCTGGGGGGCTGGGGTGAGGTGGAGGTGATGTTCTTGTAAAGCTTCTCACTTCCTCCATGTCACTTGGCAGCCGAGGAAACCAGATAATCCAATTCATAAAAGAGAACCTGAATGATTCAGAACAGGCCAGCCGTTTTTACACGCCTAAAACTTTGCCTGTAAGGAAATTTCATATATTCTTATCACAATAAGGGGGTGTTTATAATATCTCCACAATTCTGCTCCATATGCAATCATTGGGACCAGTTTGCTGCTGTCTGCTTTTATGATTGGAATGAATGAAACGTTCGCTATTCGGCAAAAATCTCTTCCTGGGGTTTTTCCCACTTTCTGTTAAAAAAAATAAATAAATGCCATTCCAACTATAAAAGGTTATTTTAGGGATTCCTGACAAAGATCTCCAAATGTATGTCAGCAGTTGATCTGTTAATATCTGGACCAGCTTTGCGACTTATTTCCAATAGTGATGTTAGCTATTTGTATTACATTTACCTGGTTTTAATAATGTTTCCAACTGAAGTGCTGGATAACATGCTGAAAATATTATAAGGGCAAAGATATAAATTGCAATGTATGGCTGTGAAAGTTGGACCATAAGAAAGGCTGAGCGCCAAAGAATGGAGGCCTTTGAACTATGGGTGCTGGAGAAGACTCCTGCGAGTCCCCTGGACTGCAAGGCGATCAAACCTGTCAATCCTAGAGGAGATCAACCCCGATTGCCCTTTAGAAGGCCAGATCCTGAAGTTGAAACTCAAGTCCTTTGGCCACCTAATGAGAAGGAAGGACTCCCTGGAGAAGAGCCTGATGCTGGGAAAGACGGAGGGCAAGAGAAGAACGGAACGACAGAGAATGAGGTGGCTGGACGGAGTCACTGAAGCAGGAGGCGTGAGCTTCAACGGACTCCAGAAGGTGGTAGAGGACAGGAAGGCCTGGAGGAACGTTGTCCATGGGGTCGCGATGGGTCGGACACGACTTCGCAACTAACCACAACAACAACAAAGATATAAATTAATTTATTTATTTATTATAAATTTATTTATAAATTAAATAAATAAATAATAAACCTGTGAAATTATTTTCCTCATCCCTTCTATTTTTGATGAAGCAAATTCTTTCAGATTCTGGAATTCATGGTCTAGTAGCACCAATATATTGCAGTGAACTGTGAAATATATTTTTTTTTAAAAAAACAAGCTGCAAAATCTTTGAAGGGTTATCTGATCTTGATTAGAGAACATGCATATAGATATTATGATTATCACCAGCATAGGGGCAGATCTAAAAAAAAGACTATTTATGACCAAGGATGACAAAATATTAGTAACTTTGTACTTGCTTTTTGTTCAGTTTCCTTCTGGGCAACATGTCATATATATTTTTTTTCCTCCTCCGATACAACTGCGTGTTTGGGGGTTCTTTTGTGGAGCATGAAATGCAAATTCTGTTGATTGTGCAAACAACCAAAACCCAATAAAATCCATCTCATTTCCCTGTGTAGCATTCCAACATAAGGCAGTTCCATGATGATTCTCAACTCAAACTTCAATAAAAGCAAGTGGACTTTAATACAGATTTGATATTGAAGATAGATAGATAGATAGATAGATAGATAGATAGATAGATAGATAGATAGATAGATAGATAGATAGATAGATAGATAGATGTTAGATAGGGCTAGATAGAGTGAGATAGATAGATAGATAGATAGATAGATAGATAGATAGATAGATAGATAGATAGATAGATAGATAGATAGATAGATAGATAGATAGATAGATGTTAGATAGGGCTAGATAGATAGATAGATAGATAGATAGATAGATAGATAGATAGATAGATAGATAGATAGATAGATAGATAGATAGATAGATAGATAGATAGATAGATAGATAGATAGATAGATAGGGCTAGATAGAGTGAGATAGATAGATAGATAGATAGATAGATAGATAGATAGATAGATAGATAGATAGATAGATAGATAGATAGATAGATAGATAGATAGATAGATAGATAGATAGATAGATAGGGCTAGATAGAGTGAGATAGATAGATAGATAGATAGATAGATAGATAGATAGATAGATAGATAGATAGATAGATAGATAGATAGATAGATAGATAGATAGATAGATAGATAGATAGATAGATAGATAGATAGTGTTGTGAGTGTCCCTAGACCAGCTTGGGAAGTGTCAGAGTATGAGGATGAGCAGCCAGGCTCCTCTGGGTGTTTTCCCCTCCCGGCAGCCGAGGAAGAGCAGCCAGGCCCCTCTGGGTATTTTCCCCTCCCGGCAGCTGAGCCAGACAGGGAGGAGATTTACAGGCAGTCTGGATCAGATTCACAAAGTCAGATTTGGATCAAGAAGATAGATGGCTTCATCCGAGATTCCAAAGGTTTGATAAGCGACGGTGTCAGTTAAGTGGAAAAAGGAAGTAATGAGGGGAAGTGACGTATCGGACACTATATTAGAAGGGGACAGAGAGACTACGCCTTTGTCACGAGCAACGTTAATCAAGGAGTAGCCTGATATCTGGAACCGTGCGTTTGACTTCAGTCTTCTGATGTTTTGGAAATCTACGGGAGAATAATGAGGCCTTGGACAATGTGATAAAGAAAGAGTGAGTTAATTGGAAGGTGTGGAAGGAGCATGTGTTAATCTAAATGTAAATACATGAGACTTGGCTGTTTCTGCCAGCAAAATGCCAGCAGCGTGCTTTGAAGTGAATTCTTTTGAAATGTGTTAAATAAACCTCTTAAAGACATATTTATGTGGATTTTAATGAGCTGAGAGGGGCCAGACATAACAGATAGATAGATAGATAGATAGATAGATAGATAGATAGATAGATAGATAGATAGATAGATAGATAGATAGATAGATGTTAGATAGGGCTAGATAGAGTGAGATAGATAGATAGATAGATAGATAGATAGATAGATAGATAGATAGATAGATAGATAGATAGATAGATAGATAGATAGATAGATAGATGTTAGATAGGGCTAGATAGAGTGAGATAGATAGATAGATAGATAGATAGATAGATAGATAGATAGATAGATAGATAGATAGATAGATAGATAGATGTTAGATAGGGCTAGATAGATTGAGATAGATAGATAGATAGATAGATAGATAGATAGATAGATAGATAGATAGATAGATAGATAGATAGATAGATAGATAGATAGATAGATAGAATTGGAGTTGAAACTGGCTGGCGAATTCTGGGACTTGAAGTCCACAGCTCTTAAAGCTGCTGACGTTGGATGCCCTGGTTTACACTATAAACTACAACATCTGTATGAAGTCCATGCTGAAAGTCCAATTATTGTTCAGATATCACCAGCCAATTATCATGTGCTAACAGAACAGGAAGGTGAAGTACCAGATTCAGGAGAAACTACTATATAGCTGGCTCTCCTGTGTCCTCTGAAAACAGGGCCTGTGAAGGTGACGTTGTCTCTAATTCTTCAAGAGTCACCTCTTGAAGTTTATCAAGCCTCACACTATTTTTCTGTCGTCTTTCACATTCCAAATCGTATTTCCAAAACAAGGTGAAACAGGAGAGAACCACAACTTTTGTTTTTCTCAGCGAACTCAACGTCCCATTTGGGCAGATCTGGAGGTTACTGACGAAGCCTTCCCAGGTCGTAGTAAGATAATAAGAAGCAAAACATGTTGACAAAATGAATCAAAGCAGCCCGTGAGTGTGTCCCCAGTTGCAGGCTAGAGGTGAAACTGCAACTGCTCTGACAACAGCCCACCTGAAAGACTAGTTAGACAGGTAAGCAGCTGATTGGCTTTCCAACTGGCTCCGTGCTGCATTTTCCAGTGGTGTGTGTGTGTGTGTGTGTGTGTGTGTGTGTGTGTGTGTGTGTGTGTGTGTGTGTGTTATGCACAAATATCTAACCGATATTTCCTTCAATTTCTTCTCTGGGGAAACATTTCCCAAACAGCGATGTGTCAGTTTTGGAACACAAGTAATTCTTGATTTATGACCACAATTGACCGTTCTTGTTAAGGGAATTGCTGCAGATGTTAAATTAGTAATACGGTTAAGTGAATACAGCTTCCCGCGTTGACTTTGTGTCAACATCCAATTCGAGAATCCAAACAAAACTCCGGATTCATTTCGTTTCCGGAAAGCTTACTGCTTATTGAATATACAGGTTGGTTATGTCAAAACAAAAATAACTCTTGAGGTTCCAACACCAATTCAAAGACGTAAACAATAGTTTTCCCAGCCAAACAACCAATGTCTTATGTAATCCATTGTCAACAATGGATACTTACCAGGATACTTACGGGACTGCCTTCTGCCACATACTTCTCTACGACCGGTGAGAGCGCACAGGGTCAGCCTCCTCCGGGTCCCGTCAGCGAAACAATGTCGTCTGGCGGGCCCTAGGGGGAGGGCTTTCTCTGTTGTGGCGCCCACCCTCTGGAACCAACTGCCTCCTGAAGTCCGCGTTTCCCCGACTCTCCCGGCCTTCCGAAAGAATTTAAAAACCTACCTCTGCCGGCAGGCCTGGGGATGATTGTTGATTGTGGTGTGACTGAAGAGTATGTATGGGGTTTTATTTTTAATGTTTTTTGTTCGGATTTAGTCGAAATTGTTTTATATATATGCTGTGAGCCGCTCCGAGTCCTCGGAGAGGAGCGGCATACAAATCCGAATAAAATAAATAAATAAAAAATAAACAAGTCCATTTTGTTATGGGAACTGTCTGCTTCAAATCCACACCTGTTCTGGTGTCCTTGACGAGCCTTCAGGCTCCCACGGTCTGCAGCTGAATCGAAGACATTTTGTTTCTCCATCTAAGCCACTTGAAAGTAACACCTCCTCCCCCTTAATCTAAACGCAAGTTGAAACGCAGAGGCAGGTAGTTGCCAAAGTTTCATCCTTGACGCTTTGCTTGTGTCACCTTTTGCGACCTTCTGACGTCAGTCACAAACATGATGTCAATGCTGCTAACATTGGATGGAAATATAGCCATCATTTCTCTTTCGCTTTTAGAGTTAGATGATGCTGGGAGGGGGGATGTGAATGAGAGTCCAGTTGGACATAACAACAAATACTCAGCCGTGGGAATCAAGTTTACTGAAAGCTGATTTGGCGGGCTGGAGAGCTGGGGAGAAAGCCCAGCGCTTCAAGCTAATTGGGGAATATGATTTATAACTGTTAATTGGAGGAGGGAATTGTGCTTTACTACTTTGTGCCTAGGGGAGGGGAACTCAGTTTTTGGCTTTAACTATGTAGTGCCAATGCTCTGTTTCTCGAATAAAAGATTCTTTAAGGTAAACAATGCCTCAAAGTTCTTTTGAAGAGTTTCTTCTGTCAGAACCATGTCACATAAACCAGTTGCCAAGCGTCTGAATTTTGATCACATGATCATGGGGGAATCATAAGTGTGAAAAATGGTCCTATGTCCCATTTTTCAGTGCCATTGTAATATTGAACAGTCACTAAACCAACTGCTGTAAGTCAAGGAATACAACCACATTCAGTTAATCTGGGTTAGCTCTGGATGGTGATTTAGTTGAATGTATCTTTCCTGGCGACAACATCTCTAATCTCCAACTACCAGCCATGGTAACCAGGACTACAAAAATATCTGGAGTTTTAAATCCACTCCGCTCTAGATTGACCGGAGAGAGAAGGTCACTGAGACAACTGAGGCTGGGTAGCTAGTTAGTTGTAACTTTGTTGTTGTTAGTTGCAAAGTCATGTCCGACCCATTGCGACCCCATGGACAACCTCCAGGCCTTCCTGTCCTCTACCATCTTCTGGAGTCCATTGAAGCTCACGCCTACTGCTTCAGTGACTCCATCCAGCCTCCTCATTCTCTGTCGTTCACTTCTTCTATTGCCCTCCATCTTTCCCAGCATCAGGCTCTTCTCCAGGGAGTCCTTCCTTCTCATTAGGTGGCCAAAGTCCTTGAGTTTCAACTTCAGGATCTGGCCTTCTAAAGAGCAGTCGGGGTTGATCTCCTCCAGGACTGACCAGTTTGATCGCCTTGCAGTCCAGGGGATTCGCAGGAGTCTTCTCCGGCACCATAGTTCAAAGGCCTCAATTCTTTGGCGCTCGGCCTTTCTTATGGTCCAACTTTCACAGCCATACATTGCAACTGGGAAAACCATGGCCTTGACTATACACATTTTTGTTGGCAGGGTGACGCTAATAACTAGCTATTCTATGGTGGACGGTTCCAGAACCTTCCAGAATGAGGACGATTCAGAAAATGTAGGGGAGAGGACGCCTAAGTAACCATTAAAATTCAGACCAGGTTTAGGCAACTTGACGTTGTCCAAATGCTTTGGGGGTATGGCTCCCTTTTGCAGGTACCCCTCAACCTACAAACAGTGTATTTAGGGACCACTCAAAGATACGACAGCACTGAAATAAGTGATCATTTTTTCACACTTACAACCATTGTCGCATCCCCATGGCCACCTGATCAAAATTTAGACACTGGGCAACCGGTTGATGATTACGACAGTTGCCGTGTCCCAGGGAGGTCATGTGATCCCCTTGTGCGACCTTCTGACAAGCAAGGTTGGTAACACAATGGTGTTACCAACTTAACCACTGAATTGAGCAACGGTGGCGAGAAAGGTCGTGAAACAGGGCAACGTAACAAATGTTTCACTTACTAACCGAAATGGTTCGGCTTAATTGTGGTAAGTCAAGGACTGCCTCTCTGTTTATTGCTTTTGACCGAATTGACTGGAGATGACGGACATTGATAACATAAAATAATCTGGAGAGCACCAGATTGGTTTGTCTCTCCTCTAGGCACATGTTTCAGATAAAATCAGTGGGTCAAAAGTTAACTTCAGGCGAAAGCTATTGAAGGAAGCAACTCTAGAAATAACGCTGGCTGAAAATAGTCAAATGCTTCTTAGGTCTTGTGGCTGTCGCATTTCTTCTGGCTTTATCAGGAAATCTCAAAAAAAGAATATTGTCACCAAAGAATGCCTTGAATTTTAAAAAAAAAAATTGCGGGGTGCGTAGGCTGTTAGTTCTGTCTTTCTCAAGGGAAGACCCCGCTCTTGTCTGGGTTCTGCTTGGGGGCTAACCATATATCTTCGGTAGACGGATGTCTCCTAACCAGCTTTCATAACTATCATTTCAGATTCCCGTGAGGTTAAAACCATGGTCCTGCGACTCCCTCTGATTGGTTGGTAAGTAGGCTAATCGAAAATATTTTCCTGTCCCTGTCTGTCTCAAGAACCTATTGTAACTTATAACAGTATGCTAAAATGGCCTTTTTTTTCTATCCCTTGTAAATAGTGGTTATTTTCCAGAATGTGTGTGTGAGAGAGAGACCGAGAGAGACAGACAGAGAGAGAGAGTGACAGACAGACAGAGAGACAGAGAGACAGAGAGAGACAGACACAGAGACAGAGAGAGACAGAGAGAGACAGACACAGAGACAGAGACAGAGACAGACAGAAACAGAGACAGAGACACAGAGATAGAGAGAGACAGACAGACAGAGAGAGACAGAGAGAGACAGAAACACACAGAGACACACACACACAGAGAGAGAGAGAGAGAGAGAGAGAGAGAGAGAGAGAGAGAGAGAGAGAGAGAGAGAGAGAGAGAGAGAGAGAGAGAGAGAGAGAAGGAGGGAAGGAGGAAGAGAGAGAGAGAGAAAGGAGGGAGAAAGAGAGAGGGAGAGAAAGAGAAGAAGCATTATCAGCTTCTGATCAAGGAGAATACTTCTAGCTCAGGGTTGAAATAAAGGATCCTTGGTGCTCTCTGAGCTTGGTGGTTTTCTTGCAGACGTTTCATTACCAAACGAGGTAACATCATCAATGCTAGAAGGGAGTGAGGAGGAGCACTGTGGGGTCCTTGGTGCTCTCTGAGCATGCTGGTTTTCTTGCAGACGTTTCGTGAGCCAAACTAGTCAGGGCTAGCCCTGGCGAAGTTACCTAGTTTGGGTCATGAAACGTCTGCAAGAAAGCCAGCAAGCTCAGAGAGCACCAAGGACCCCACAGTACTCATCCTCTTCCTCCTCCTCCTCCTCCTCCTCCTCCTCTCTGCAAACTCCCCTCCCTTCTAGAACTAAATTCTGATTCAAGAATATCAAGAACAACAACAAAAACCCCTCAAAACAATTTCAGTCAAAAACAGGGCACTTTTTAAATAAACAAAGAAAAAAAAAGCAGGAAGCACTCAATAACAGAGGGCATGCTTCCAAGCCCCCAAAGTTACCTGCCTATTACACCCCCTTACCCAAAATAAGTTCCTAGATTTGTATCAATTTGCCCAGGAGGCCAGGCCCATGTGCCAAATTTTAAATCATTAGTTTTAAACCCAACATAAGGATATCCAGGTAACCTTCAGAGTTGCTCAATATGCTACATTGAACGTTTCAGAGTAGGGATGATGTTGTCTAGTTGGGGAATGAAACATCAGTAAGAAACCCACCAAGCTCAGAGAGCATCAAAGACCCCACACCCCTTTTCCTCCTCCTCCTCCTCCTCCTCCTCCTCCTCCTCCTCCTCCTCCTCCTCCTCCTCCTCCTCCTCCTCCTCCCTCTACAAACCCCACTTCCTTCTGGCACTGATCATGTTACCTAGTTGGGTCATGAAACATCTACAAGAGAACCACCCAGCTCAGAGAACAAAGCATCCCACTGTCATTCTCCTCCTCTTCCTCTTCCTCTTCCTCTTCCTCCTCCTCCTCCTCCACAACAAACCCCACTTCCTTCTGTCACTGATGATGGGTAATGAAACTTCTACAGGAGAACCACCAAGCTCAGAGAACCAAACACCCCACTGTCATTCTCCTCCTCCTCCTCCTCCTCCTCCTCCTCCTCCTCCTCCTCCCCCCCCTCCTCCTCTTAAAAGAGTGGATGAATCTTTTCTTTTTTTTAATTTTTATTATTATTATTATTATTATTTTATTTTTTTATTTTTTATTATTAGATATCCGTTTGTACTATAAGCCAGATACATTTTCTTTGATTGGTGTTTCTCTTGTATGTAGTCTAGCCAATGTTTCCAGTCTATCATATATTGTTCATTTGAGCGATCCTTCAAATATGCCGATATTTTAGCCATTTCTGCCAAATTTATTACTTTCAAAGTCCAATCTTCAATAGGTGGTATTTCTGGCTTCTTCCAGTATTGTCCCACCAACAGTCTCGCTGCTGTGATCAAGTTCAGAATTAAGTTCGTCTCTGTGGTAGTACAGTCTTTTATGATCCCTAACAAAAACAACTGAGGTAGAAATTCAATACGCTTTTTCATTATGGTTTGGAGTGTCCACCATATTTTTCTCCAGAAGGCTTTAATTTTTCTACATGTCCACCATACATGAAAATATGTAGCCTCCATACTACCACACCTCCAACATTTAGGTTGGGTGTCTGGATGAATCTTTTCAATGTATCTGCTGCAGCGTATCTTCTAAATGTTGCACTTGCAGGAGTCTAGGTTTAGTTCTCCGCTCCTGTCTCACTTCTCAGCAGAGCTTTCCAGCTCATTTCAACTCCATTTCAAACTAAACATGCCGCTGTTTAATATTTAACCAAGGAAATACTTTCTAATTCTGTCCTGTTTGGTAGAGGAAGAAAAACACCTTGCGGTTTATCTAGTTTATCTAGTTTAACCTTGTGACGTCTTTGATGTGAAAACAATGAGAGAGAGAGAGAGAGAGAGAGAGAGAGAGAGAGAGAGAGAGAGAGACAGAGACAGAGACAGAGACAGAGAGACAGAGAGACAGACGGAGGGAGGGAGGGAGAGAGAGAGACAGAGACAGAGACACAGAGAGAGAGACAGAGAGAGAGAGAGAGAGAGGGAGGGAGGGAGGGAGAGAGAGAAAGAGGAAAGAGAAAGAGGGAGGAGGGAGGGGGAGAGACAGAGACAGAGAGACAGAGAGAGAGGGGGAGGGAGGGAGGGAGGGAGAGAGAGGAAAAAAGAAGAAGAAGAAGAAGAAGAAGAAGAAAGAAAGAAAGAAAGAAAAAGAGAGAGAGAAAGAAAGAAAGAAAGAAAGAAAAGAAAGAAAGAAAGAAAGAAAGAAAGAAAGAAAGAGGGAGGGAGAGAGAGAGGGAGGGAGGGGAATGCAAAGAACATGCTGATTGAGAGTCCAGTCGGATATCATCACCTTTAGTGTTTCCCATGTTTAATCATAATTGGAAACTCGTTTTATCCAATGGGCACTTTCAAAAAATAAAGTGGAAAGTCCCACCTCTTGCTATTTTGCATAAAATTCCCTGCTTCAGATGCCTGTTTTCCCCCTCCCCCTTCTCTTTACAGATGCTGACAAAGAAGAATCCAGATGGGGTGCAAATGCTGTAAAATGATTAAAAGGTAGGATAGCCTCCATCTCGTTTCTGGCAGAGCGTTAAAATCAAAGAAAGTCGATACGGCCAGCATGGTAGCTTTTTTAATTTATAAATTTGGCAAGCTGGGCCAACCTCAAAATTCTGGGTGGCCTGCCAAAAGCAAAAAATAAAAATATATATAATTGTTAATCCGCTTTCCCCACAATGGACACCCATAAACAGCCAGCTAGAAGTTGAAAGCACGGCGGAATAATGTTTCGTTTTGTTTTTAATTGCGTCGCCCAACATCGAGAAAGCGTGCAGCTAACTTTAATTCCATTTCTGTGTAGTTGTGCCGTGCTTTTCTATTGTGGTAAAGGCGCTCAAAATTCAGATGAGAAAACCTTGGCGAAATTAGCAGGTTTTCTCCATAATCGAGGAAGGGGGGGAAAAAACCCCAAAGAATAACTGGATATTCTCACATTTTCCCTAGCTACATCTTTCATCCCCAAGACGTCCAGACGACCGCCTACATCAGTGAGATCAATAACTGCAGGACAGGTGACGAAGACAGAAGCAAATTTCATCGCAAGCAGGACAGTGACGTTCTGGGCCGTAGAAATGAACTTCCAATTGTTGAGACGCAGCTAGGAGCAAACCAATGCAGGTTCAACCACTCAAAAGATCCCCTCTGGAGTTACAGAATCCATACTCTTCCGGAGAAAGGACTTGGAAACTCGGTAGAAAAATGCGGCATGAATGGGATCCATTCCTCCAAGAATGTCAGCCCGATCCCTCATAATAAAACCCAATCTAGAGAGATTAACCTGCACAGTTCTTCTGGTCCGCTACCTGATCCTCCGGGCAAAAGAGTCTTCCAGCCAAAAATAGATGACCAACTTGAGATCTTGGATCCTGAACTTCATCCGAAGCAGACTTTGGAAAGTTCAAATGCCCTTTGCAAGGAGGGTCCTCAGACTGGTCCCATTTTTTCCATACAGTGTGCCCTCCCAGAGATACGAAGCAAAGACATTCAGTTGGATAGTCCATCTTTGCTCCTCGAAACCAACCATGTGGAGAAATCAAAGGCTGTTGGGCAGGAGAAGCTCTTAAACCAGATCAACCAGAGCACGGAGAGCCTAGCTATCATCCATAATTGGTATCCGCCGTGGGGTGAGTCCGATGAAGGGGATGGTGTCTGGAGGAGGAGTCCTTTCAGTATCTCTTTTGAGGACAACATATCCAACATATCTGGAGGGAAGAAGGGAGAGTCCGCATGGGAAGCTAGGTGTGATGGCTTCACCAAGGTAAATGGAGAACTGGAGGAAGACGCGGAAGTTGCGGAGGCCCTGGCCGCCCTGGAGGCCGCTACGGCAGGTGAAGTTTTTGAAGAGGAAGGAGAAGAAGACTACTAGGTGGCTGTCGAGGTAGTAATAATATGTGTCTCATTAAGAGTAAGGAGTTGCTGCACATGAGAGAGCCAGTTGTGGGTCTAGGCCCAGGATGTTCATAGCCAGTTAAAAGGAATCTACGCATAGACTGAGTAAGATATTTAATGAGAGTAAGAGGCCGTTGCGTCCACTCTGCACTTTTTCCAGTGCCACTTGAGTCCCCGTGAGCCTCACCCATCTAACGTTTATGGACCTTGGAGATCTTGGCTTCATCTCAAGACCTACGTTTTGAAGGCGTTGCAGGGTGCCCGTAATGTCTGAAGGGGCAGAGAGAAGACTCTTGATGGAAGAATAACAAAGAATGAACAGGGGTTTCTCCCCTCCCCCCCATGAATTCCTGGAGGGAGGGGGGTGGGTTTTTAATAAACAAATCCTACGTAGCCCATTGTAGGGCTTAAGCGATAGCTTTTTTTGGTGTGTTTGTGTGTGTGTGTGTGTGTCCTGTTTCGAAGTGGTGGGAAAGTATGCTGGTGGTGGTCAGCAGTGACTAAGATTTGGTAACGCAACCTGTTGTCCAAACCTTGGTTCAGCCTGGCGCAGAAGCCAGTCAGAGCCAGACACGAGAGATGGGACTTTTGCAAAACGTTTATTGAAGCGGTTCAGCCAAAGGGTCCCAGTCCAATTTGGGAGCTGAGATTCCTGAACAATGACAGCATAGCATGATATTTTATGCAGTGGATTTCCAGAAATAGGGAAGTAGCATTTCACAAAGCTAATATCTTTTGGGGGGGGGAGTTCTACCTCGCTTTTCGTCTACGTGTCCATTCCTTCCCTTTCTTTCCCGTGGAAAGACGAAAGACGTGCAGGCCTGTGTGAGAAGCCTCCTATTTTCCACACCCAGCGTGTGGAGGCCCTGCTATCTCTTCACCACTTGCTTTGCTTCTTCCCTGTTCAGCAACGGATTTTAGACAAGGTCCCCACTGCTCCTTTTGTATCTAGAACGGTTATTAAAGAAAATAGAATGGCCACGGATTCATAGGGGAGCAAATGTCTCTTTTCCTTTTCCTTTCCCCTTTCCTTCTATTCCCTTTCCCTTCCCTTCCCTTCCCTTCTCTTCTCTTCTCTTCCCCTTCCTTTCCCTTCCCTTCCCTTTCCTTCTCTTCCCCTTCCTTTCCCTTTCCTCTTCCTTTCCTTTCCTTTCCTTCCCTTTCCTTTCCTTTCCTTTCCTTTAGTTCTCTTTCCCTTCCCCTTCCCCTTCCCCTTCCCCTTCCTTTCCTTCCCTTTCCTTCCTTTCCTTTCCTTTCCTTTAGTTCTCTTCCCCTTCCCTTCCCCTTCCTTTCCCTTCCCTTCCTTTCCCTTCCTTTCCTTCTCTTCCCCTTCCTTTCCCTTTCCTTCCTTTCCTTTCCTTCCCTTTCCTTTCCTTTCCTTTAGTTCTCTTCCCCTTCCCTTCCCCTTCCCTTCCCCTTCCTTTCCCTTCCCTTTCCTTTCTTTCCTTTCCTTTCCTTTAGTTCTCTTCCCCTTCCCCTTCCCTTCCCCTTCCCTTCCCTTCCTTTCCCTTCCTTTCCTTTCCTTCTCTTCCCCTTCCTTTCCCTTTCCTTCCTTTCCTTTCCTTCCTTCCCTTTCCTTCCCTTCCCTTCCCTTCCTTTTCCTTTCCTTTCCTTTCCTTTAGTTCTCTTCCCTTCCCCTTCCTTTCCCTTCCCTTTCCTTCCTTTCCTTTCCTTTCCTTTAGTTCTCTTCCCCTTCCCTTTCCCTTCCTTTCCTTTCCTTCTCTTCCCCTTCCTTTCCCTTCCCTTTCCTTCCTTTCCTTTCCTTCTCTTCCCCTTCCTTTCCCTTTCCTTCCTTTCCTTTCCTTAAGTTCTCTTCCCTTCCCCTTCCTTTCCCTTCCCTTCTCTTCCTTTCCTTTCCTTCTCTTCCCCTTTCTTTCCCTTTCCTTCCTTTCCTTTCCTTTCCTTTAGTTCTCTTCCCCTTCCTTTCCCTTCCTTTCCCTTCCTTTCCTTTCCTTTCCTTTCCTTTCCCTTCCCTTCCCCTTCCTTTCCTTTCCTTCCCTTCCTTTTCCTTTCCTTTCCTTTCCTTTCCTTCACTCTTCCTTCCCTTCCCTTTCTCCTTTTTTCTAGCCTAAATTAAGGATACTTTACATGTCATGCTGAAATTTCTGGAAGAAAATGGTTTTCATGTATAAAGCCAAGGTATATAAGAAAGACTTTGGGCTAATTTGCATTAAAATGATATCAGGAGATTTGCATTTTTTAAAAAAAAACACGTAAGAATTAGTAGTCTGGAAACTATAAAAAGCCTTTGTTCAGGTAAATTACGTTTTTTTAAAAAAAATAAAAAATAAACAAACCTACATTTTTCAGCAAAACGAAATTCTATCTTGGAAACTTGGACAGGGAAAAAAAAAACCCACCCAAGGAATCTAGTAGCCCCTTTTCAGATGAACCAACCTGATTAAAAGGGATAAAGTTTTAATGCACTAACAAACACACCGCTCTCTTACAAGGTCTGCAAACCTGGACACCCTAAACAAACCGGATTTTTACCGACCTTCCTGACTTCATCTCAAAGGCAAACAAGAGTCCCAGCTGGAAGTCAAAACAAGTTTTCTGTTTCAACTGAAAACTCTCCTTTCCCCCCCCCCCCACACACATGTGAAGAGCAGAGAGCTCTTCAATTAGACCCCCGTGACTGTGATTCTTTGGCACCCAAATGCACACACACACACACACACACACACACCAAGACACACACACACCCCTTCAAAGCCACTGGGAACCCATTTCAACCAGCACTCAGCCCAAACATTGAGTGGGAGTCCTTTCTCCCATTTCAAGAGATGCCCCCCAAAAAAGGCATCTCGTTTTATAAAATGGAAGCACAGGAAGTCCTCGGTTTTACGACCGTAACTGAGCCCAACGTCTTCAGCTCTGGCTGGATGGTGGAGGAACGGAAGGATTTATACTCCTTGCAGAGAGCTGGTCATTTGCATCCTTTTAGAGAGTCGTTGAGGCCACTGGGAGGTTTATCTGTGTTCTCAGTGGTGCTTTTTCAACTGGACTTACTTGCTTGTCTTTGAAGACGTTTCGCTTCTCATCCCAGAAGCTTCTTCAGCTCTGACTGAGCGGTGGGGAACAGAAGGATTTATACTCCTTGCAGACAGCTGGTCATTTGCATTCTCTTAGAGAGCCGTTGAGGCCACTTGGAGGTCTACCTGTGTCCTCAGTGGTGCTTTTTCAACTGGACTTTGTTGCTTTTCTTTGAAGACATTTTGCTTCTCATCCCAGAAGCTTCTTCAGCTCTGAATGGATGGTGGGAGAAGGGAAGGATTTATACTCCTTGCAGACAGCTGGTCATTTGCATCCTTTTAGAGAGTCGTGGAGGCCACTTGGAGGTTTATCTGTGTCCTCAGGGTCATCTAAGTGATGCAAATGGGAGGGGAGCCTTCTTGGCTTCAGACTGTTTTCAATGATGATGATGATGATGATGATGATGATGATGATGATGATGATGATGATGATGATAATAATAAAGTTGGAAGGGACCTTGGAGATCATCAAGTCCAACCCCCTGCACAGGCAGGAAACCCTACACCAGTGTTTCTCAACCTTGACAATTTTAAGGCATGTGGACTTCAACTCCCAGCATTGCTGGCTGTGGAATTCTGGGAGATGAAGTCCACATGCCTTAAAATTGTCAAGGTTGAGAAACACTGCCCTACACCATTTCGGACAAAAACTTCTTAAAAACTTCCAGTGTTGGAGCATTCACCGCTGCTGGAAGCAAATCATTCCATGGGTTAATTGTTCTAATTGTCAGGAAGTTTCTCCTTAATTCTAGGTTGCTTCTCTCTTTGATTAGTTTCCATCCGTTTGCTTCTTATCCTGCCCTGAGGTGCTTTGGAGAATAGCTTGACTCATTTTGGGGATATATCTATGTTGTCTATATCTCAAACTTAAGCACAAATGGTTCCTGTGGCCTGCCATGTTTTCTGGAAATCCCTTTACGCTCCCGCACCATTTGAAGGATGTTCACCCCAAAGTGCATGGCTAAAATGTCTAAGATGGATGGCTGAGAATCTCCACAGACACGTTCAGCAACAGCTGACAATCAGGAACATATCCAGATGCTAAATCCTTGGGGGTTAATTCTAGTTAATATTCATTCTGGTATGACTTCATTCTTAACCAAGGTTTCCTGGCTGTAGCACAAAGTGCAAAGCCAAGATTTTTCTCTTTTTTCTTTTTTACCGCAGCAACTCGAAACGGATGAAATTAAGCCCGATTCCTGCTTTCTGGCCAGGATGATTCATGGCTGCAGAGGAACATTATATTAATTATTCTCCATCAGTTATTTTAGACCAGGGTTTGGAACGTGGGAAAAGAAAGCTGTTCAAAAAAGGGAAGTGTTTTTTTGGCTGACCTCAACTTGTTACGCTGTTGTGTGTGCGTCTTCCTCTGTTTGCTATGCACCGAATCCTGAGAGCAGCAAACTGCAACACCGTTTGGAATGAAGGTAGATAAATAAATTAAGAATTGTGACAAACGGCAGGGAAATTCGGCTCGGGAATTCTGCGGTTTCTCCGCCTCTCTCTGAATTTAAAAAAAAAAGAAGTCTGAAGACGTTATTACTTTTACAGGAGAAGACAAATATGGATGGATATTTGATGTTTTCCCTTTACTTTAGCTTAGGTTTCCCTTAAATATATATAAGCACGAAGAAGCACGAAGCCGAAAGCACCAGCCTGAAGATGACGAATGAGACTTTGTCAAAACGTCGCCAAGACACTTCAAATTCTACGTGGGAGAAAACCCGAAGAACCAAAGACCTACATATATATATATATACCGGTACTAGCTGTCCCCAGCCACGCGTTGCTGTGGCTCAGTCTGGTTAAATGGAAAAGAAAGAAAAGAGAAAGCGCGTGTTTGTAATATGTTTAATTTCACAATGCTTGTGGGTATACAATATTTTTTGTTGTTCCATTGTCTATGCAGATATACAGTAGAGCTTGCCTGAAATCGTAGCCTGTGTTGCTTTTACGTCCAACAGATGGCGCTGTTTTTCAAAAAAAGCATGTTTTACCTGTCACAGGTGTGACATTTATATAATATAGGTATATAAAAACATGCGCGTATTCGAATGCAATGTTGTGTCAAAGTTTCAAAGCAATCGGTGAAGAACCTTTGGAGATTTAAGATTTTGAACACGCGAACACTTACATTTTTA